>JAJIBD010033195.1:0-41836 GCA_021461705.1 Cryptotis parvus | reverse complement strand
ACTTGCCTTGCATGCAGCTGACCAGGGTCTGATCCCCACCCCCACCCCCAAGCACCACCAGCAGTGATCCCTGCAAGCTATCAGGCTAGATCCCCTTTTGTGTTTGTTTAGTTGTTTTGGTTTTTGGGATCACACCCAGTGATGGCTCTGCCCTCAGCAATGCTTGGGGGCCCAGGGATGTGCAGGAAGCCAGGTCAGCTGCATGCAAGGCAGATGCCCTACTTGTTGAACTATTGTTTTGGCCCCCAAATTCCCTTTGAAATCCTGTCATTCCTTCTGTATCCTGGTGGTGGGAACATAAATCCAGACCCAGGGGCCTGAGCAACAAACAGCACAGTGGGTACCTTGCACGCGGCTGACCCGGGTTCAATCCCCGGCATCCCATATGGTCCCCTGAGCACCGCCAGGTGTTATTCCTGAGTGCAGAGCCAGGAGTAACCCCTGAGCATTGGCGGGTGTGACCCAAAAAGCAAAAATAAATCAATCCAGACCCAACACCCAGGAGGGCACAGCAGAGGTCTGTGTCCTTTCTGGGCCCTGCCATTGCTATGCACAAGGTCAGCCGAGTGGACAGCTCCAGAAAAGGATGTGAAGGGCTGGAGTATGTGGCCTTGTATGCAACGAACATGATTGGTTTGATTCCTGGCATCCAATATGGCCCTCTGAGTCCCACCAGGAGTGATCCCTGCAAGTATAAGCCAGAAAAGTTCTGAGCACAGCCAGGTACCAGAAAAACAAATCGGAAAATAGAAAAGGATGTGGAGGGGCCGGAGTGATAGCACAGCGGTAGGGCGTTTGC
Source organism: Cryptotis parvus (assembly GCA_021461705.1). NCBI lineage: Eukaryota > Metazoa > Chordata > Mammalia > Eulipotyphla > Soricidae > Cryptotis > Cryptotis parvus. The sequence continues at coordinate 41,037 of JAJIBD010033195.1, read as the reverse complement.
CTTGCACACAACTGACCCGGGTTCAGTCCCTGGCATCCCATATGGTCCCCCGAGCATCGCCAGGAGTAATTCGCGAGCAAAGAGCCAGAAGTAGCCCCTGAGCATTGCCGGGTGTGACCCCCAAAAAAGCCAATATATATATATATATATATATATATATATATATATATATATATATATATATATATATATAGAAAAGGATGTGGAAAGGCCCAGACCTTTTGTTTTGCTCTTTTCCACTTTCCAGGAAGTTCTGGAGTTACTGAATGGCATGGGCTTGGCTGCTGGTGAATACAGGGTACCCCTCAAGTCTGGATGTGGCCCCTGAGCCCACCTCTCCACCCTTAGATATCCCGTGCCGAGCCCTCTGACAAACCAGCCATGCCAGAGCTGGTGCTCAAAGATGGTGAGTGCAGGGGGGCGGGCAGGGGTGGCCGGGACACCCTGCTTACCCTCTCCCTGTCTTCCCTCTGCTGTTGCCACTCAGCCTGGGATTTCGAGGTGACTGCCTTCTACCGAGGCCGCCAAGTGTTCCAGCGCACTGTCCTCTGCCAGTCAGGCCTGCGGCTGGTGGGACCGGATGCGGGGATAACGGACGCTGCCAGGGCTGCCCATCACTCTGCCAGACCCCAGCACGTTTCTGACAGACCAGGTTGCAAAGGACTATGTGACTCGGGTGCTGGGCTCCCTGGGCAGCGGTCTGTTGCTGTGGAAGAATGAGCAGTGGCTCTGTGTGAAGAGGCTGGGTCATTGCCATACCTTCTGGGCCCTGGGCGATGAATTCCTGCCCCCAGACAGCTGTGGGCCTGAAGGCGAGGTCCCCAAGGAGCCTGGAAAATCTGTGTTTGACCTGAAGCCCTTTTGTGGAAGGTGAGTGGGTCATGCCTTGGCCCTGTAGTCATTGGGAGATGGAATGCAGGTTCTGCTTGCTCAGGCTGTCAGGGTTGAGGCCTGTAGCCCTTCTCCCTACCTTTGCTTTGCTGCTTTAGGGTGGGTGCAAGTCAGACAGTGCCTTAGGGGCTTTGCTGGGGAAGAACCTTCTGAGCTTTGCATCAGGCCCTCTGGCCCACACTGGGGTGTGTGGATGAAAGATGAAGCTGAGGCACCGTAAGAGTTTGCATTCACTGCCTGAGAGAGGCTCTTGGCTCCTGACTATAGAGCCAACAGAAGCAGGAAACTAGAAGAGTGACAGGGTCCCCCTCACAGCCCTGTTTCTACATCCTGAGATGGGAGGCTTGGGAGTGCAAGGGAAGATTTTCTTGCTCTCTCCGGGTGATGAAAGGAGACCCACCAAGTGTGGATCTGAATGGGGAGACAGTCCCCTAGTCACAGCACCCTACCACCTGCAGCTTCAGATCAAGGAAGAAAGCTGCCACCCAAGCATGGGGGTAGGGGCAGGTGGAGGGTGCTTGCCCCCCCACCCCTGACCAGGCTCTGGCTCCCCAGGTCTGATTGACTTCATCAATGGAAAACCAAGTTCACCACATTTCACCCTCTGGTTCTGCATGGGAGAGTTGTAGGCGTCGGGAACAGCCATGGACCAAGAGGCTGGTGATGATCAAGGTGCCTACAGGCCTGGACTTGGCAGGTCTTCCTGAGGGAGGCGAGGCATCACGCCCAGAGGCCCAGCTTCTCAGATGTGACTATTTTTTAATTTTTATTTTATTTATTATTATTATTTTTTCTTTTTGGGTCACAGCCGGCAATGCTCAGGGGTTATTCCTGGCTCTGCACTCAGGAATTACTCCTGGCGGTGCTCAGGGGACCATATGGGATGCCGGGATCGAACCCGGGCCGGCATGGGCCAGCCACGTGCAAGGCAAACGCCCTACCCGCTGGGCTATCGCTCTGGCCTTTTTTTTTTTTTTTTTCTTTTTGGGTCATACCTGGTGATGCTCAGGGGTTACTCCTGGCTGGGTACGAACACCTGTAGCCTCACCCCCAAGAAATCCCAGCCAGGGGCTCATTCCACAGCGTGGGGCCACAGGCATGAACGGCTTATGGGGGCGGGTACTGCTGGCAGCTGTAGGCAATGGGTTATTTCCCCTTCTGCAGGTTGTCCCCACATGCCTTAAGAACCTTCTAGAGATGGCGAGGAAGGAGGTGCATCCTCACTGAATGCAGTGGAGCTGCACATTTCCAACCAGCCGCTGGCCATGTCCCCGACCAATACAAGGCCTGTCTGCAGGACATGCTGGAGTATATGGAGCAGTAGGGCCTCGCCTAACACAATGTGACACAGCTGGACCTCAGGACCCCGGCCAACTCTGGGGTCTTCATTAAAAACATTTTTCTTTTCTTTGCAAGGAAAACCCTTCTTTCCCCCATGCCTCTTCCCATCCTCCACCTTCTCGGGCAGGGAACATTAGTTCTCTTGTTTTATTCTATGTCTTTTGATTTTAGTTTATGGTGAGGCCAGGAAGCTGTTTTGCTGATTTCTCTCTTGTGTGAGCTCCCATAGAAACACACATTCCAGTGCCAAGCCACGGCCCTGGCCCTGTCTGGGGCGACCTTTTCTTTCTTTCTTTTTCTTTTTTTTGCTTTTTTGGGTCACACCCGGCGATGCTCAGGGGTTTCTCCTGGCTCTGCACTCAGGAATCACTTCCTGGCGGTGCTCGGGGGACCATATGGGATGCCGGGGATCGAACCCGGGCCGGCATAGGCCGGCCGCGTGCAAGGCAAACGCCCCTACCCGCTGGGCTATCGCTCTGGCCCCTGGGGTGACCTTTTCTTTTTTTTTTTTTTTTTTGGGTCACACCGGCGGTGCTCAGGGGTTTCTCCTGGCTCTACACTCAGGAATCACTCCTGGCGGTGCTCAGGGGACCATATGGGATGCCGGGATCGAACCCAGGCCGGCATGGGCTGGCCACGTGCAAGGCAAACGCCCCACGCGCTGGGCTATCGCTCCGGCCCCTGGGGTGACCTTTTCTACCTGGCTCGTACCCCTGTCTTTTTGCTGTGTATAATTCCCAGCACCTTTACATTACCCTTGAGGTTTACCCATGACCCAGGGACTTCCTGTATGAAACCAGGCACTATACGGCACTCTCCTGGCCAACCCCTCATGCCCGGGGACCTGGCAAAGACGTGGGGTCTCCATTTCACAAGACCGAGCCCCAGGTCAGTCTCTCATAGAGCACGGGGCCGCTCCAAGGGAGACTAGAACCATCTCACCACTGAGCAGTGGGGTCACGGGCCAGGAAGTAGACATCTGCCAGGCTGCCCAACCCCCTCCCAGCTAAGCCAGATTCTGGGGAGCAGATATTGAGGGGGAGGACAACAGCCCTGACTGCTCCGTGCCTCGGTTTCCCTGTCACCAGAGTAGATCAAATTCCCTATCACTGACAGAGTGACAGAACCTGTTGCTGGGATGATCCATGGTCAAGGGCCACCCTGGGGCACCCCGAGTACTGCTGAGATGGGGACCCAGTACCCCACTGCTCCTTGACCAGGCAGGCTCCTGCCCACCCAATCCTCCACTTGCCTGGGTCCAACTCCAGCCTCGCCTGTACAGCGGGAAACAGGCGAGAGAGGCCCACAGTCTGGTCTCCCTGCCAGGGGCCCAAGCCAGGGCCCCCAGCTCAGGGTCACCTGCCTTGACCTACCTGGTTCTGAAGACAAAGGGGCGAAGGGAGGGGAACATTTCATGAAATCTTTAATGAAACAGGGAGGGGCACGAACAGGGGGGCTGTGGTTTGGGGACCAGGGCGCTAGGCAGGGGTAGGCAGGGGCGGGGCTCTCCTCTTCCTCCAATGACTCCCCAATCATCCCACTGATGGGGAGGACAGTGGGGAGGCCGAGCCATAAATATGTCCAGAATTCCAAGGCGGCAAAGGAGGGGCGGGCGGCTGGGCTCAGAGGGGGGGCAAAGGCAGGCCCGGACCACTCCTTGTCAGGGGGCCCTGGCTCCTTGGGTGGCGGGGCGGCCCAGGGGGTCCCCTGGCTTGCGGCCGTGCTTGCGGAAGTAGCGGTAGCGCTGGACGTAGGCCCGCACTAAGTTGCTCACCTTCACTGGGTTGATCTCTCCACTCTTGCTGTGGCAGATCTGGGGGTAGGTGGGGCAGCCATGGTCAGAGGCGGCCTTGGGGGTGGTCCCTCCCCTAGCCCGGGCCCACCTTGTGCACAGCTTCCCGCAGGATGTCCTTGTACTCCTCCTTGGTGATGTCCTTCTTCTGATAGTAGGGCTTAATGGCCAGCTTTACCTCCTCCACTGCCCGCTCTTGCGTGTGCAGCTTCTTCAGGTACTGTGCAGGGTAGAACAGCAGCCCACTGACTCCTGGCAGAACCCCGCTTCCCGGAGGTGTCATCCTATGCTCAGTCACCCCAAACTGCAGGACCCGCTGCTCCTTCCTTGGTCATGGCCAGGACAAGGGGCCCAGCTCTAGCAGATAGCCTGTCCGGTGGCCAGTTAACCCCAAGGAGCTGCAGACAGCACTGGGCCCTGGTATCCTGTCGGAGGCAAGTCCTGCTGCGGCTGGCCAGGGGGCAGTCCCCATAGGGAGGACTACCCGTGAGAAGCCCATACAGAGGCCCGAAGCAGTAGGTCAGAATGGAGAATGGACAGCAGCTGACACCCCCAGGCCCCCTTCACTAGCAGGAAGGGAAGGGCCAAAGTGGTACAGTGGGAAGGCACTGGCCTTGCTCAAGGTGGACCTGAGTTTGATCCCTGGCGCCACAGGGATTGGTCCCTGAGCACAGCCATATGTAGCCATACCCCACCCCCATAAGTAATCCCCCGAAACCAGGAAGGAGACACTCCAAGGCAGGTGCATGAGTGCTGCTGTGGGAGCTTTGGGTCCAGCGGCACTGCCGGGCAAGAACACAGCCTCACCTTCCTGTTCTGGGTCCACTCAGACCCAGTGCTGGGCAGCAGTGCCACCACGCCTGCTGCTGAGCCTCTCATGCCTGGGGAAGCGCGAAAGCACAGGACAGCAGTGCAGGCCCGGTGACCAAAGATAGTCACCCTCAGCTGCAGAGCATGGACGAGGCAGCAGAGAAGCCGCCAGCTGCGGACAGCCTTTCCTCCAGTCTCCACAGACCCACAGGCAGTGGGTTTCCTCAGAGACAAGGGTCATAGCCCTGGCCCTCCTGGTGTGGACAAGCCTCACACTGCGCCAGCACCCCTGGGCTCTGCCCCCCCTCATCGGGCCTTCCCTGGGGTTGGATGCATTATGCCGACACCTGCGACAGGCTGCTGGGCCGATGAGGCAGCAGCTAAAGCCAAAAACAAACAGCAGAGCATCTAGTCGGCTAGGACCACCAAGTTGGGCTAGACACAGGAGCTACAGAAATGGGCCTAGCTGGGCCCAGTGGTTGGGGACCAGGGCAGGGGACTGAAACCTGAGGTGCTTAACAGCTGACAAGTTTCGATTCAGTTTTTCCAGGAGGGCTGGGTGGGGCCACACCCAGTAGTACTCAGGTCATTCCAGTGATACTTGGGGCACCATGCACAGTGCCAGAGATGGAAGTAGGGTCAGCTGCGGGGAAATGCAACGGCCTTAACCGCAGTTTGTTCACCCCCAAGACTAGGTGAGATCTAAGCCTCATATCCAGGCCTCAGCCTGGGCCACTCTCCCTGGACACTGACTGAGCCGCAGCGAATGACCCTGTTCTTTTCCTATCTTGGCTTTTGGACTGACTATACCGGCAGTGCTCAGGGACTGCCATGTGCAAGGGAAGTGCCCTACCCTGGTCCCCATCTTGCTGAACCGCCACCATCAGCCAACTTCCCTGCTCAGCTCACCTTGTCCGTGTCCCCGCGTCCCTCGAGCTGCTGCTGCCTTCCCTCTTGTCAGAGGCTGCAGCCAGCCCAGTGGGGGTGGGAGGGGTGGAGCCACAGCCCCCCAGTGGAAGGCTGCCAGGGAGCAAGTAGCTGGAGGGACCAGGAGGGAGGCCCAGGGAAGTGGGTACGGGCGCAGGTGTCACCAGGCCTGAGGGTGGCTTCCTGTGACTCAGGATCTGTGGGAAGGGAACGGAGGGAAACCGAGTCAAGAGAGGAGGGGAAAGCTTGTGTTCACAGCTGCCCCTGGCTGAGACCTTGCCCCATGGCCTGCTGGGAGCCGTGGTTCCTCCCCACACCAGGAGCCTGCCAGTGGGGAGCATCCCCCAGGGAAACACACCTGGTTGGTGGCCTGGATCAGCTCCTGGGCCTTGGCTCGGCTCGCCAGGTTGGCTTCTTCCATCTTGAAGAGAAGTGCGGTCACTGCAGAGGCCAAAAACCAACAGGGGAAGAGAGGGAGTCGACACGAGAAGAGACGGGGCAAATGCCAGGGGTCATCTGCCCACCCTCAGGCCTCCAGGTTGTGTGGGGGGTGGGAACGTGGCCCCGGACTCCCAGCCAGGAGACTCCAGCTCACCCATTCCTGTTCCCTCCCAGCAACACCTACCTCTGGGCAGCAGGGGGCTTGCTGGGCTGGCTCTGCCTCTGCCCCCATCCTTCCACCTAGAACCCCTGGGCAGGCGCCCATCGGCCACCCAGGCCAGTGACTGCACATGCTTATGCTTCCCGTCCCCACCAGCTCCTTCCAACTCCCTCTCTGCCTGCCCTGGCCCCCACTCACAGGCCAGGACTCCGCTGGTGGTGCAGTCCACGCCCGCAGGCAGGTTCCAGGGAATGGGTGGGGGCAGCGTGGGCAGCTGGGGGGACGCGGGCAGCAGGTCCATCCTCAGTGCCTGAGTCCCCAGCAATGGAGCCGGCACCGGGAGCTGTGCTTGGGGCTGCTGTGGCTGCACTGGGGGGCCGTGCTGGTGGCTGGCTGCTGCTCCAACTCCTCCTCCTCTTCCTCCTCCTCCTCTTCTTCCTCCTCCTCCTCCTCCTCCACCCCACCGTGGCCACCTGTCTCCTCAGCAGCCTCCTCAGGCAAGAAGGAGACCTCAGGGTCTTGCAGCTGCTATCTACCGTTTGTGAGTCTGGTGTGAGTGCCGGTGCTGGAGGGGCTGCCTTGGAGGGGGTGCCGGGGCCTTGGCCCGCCTCGCTGGACCAGGCTTCCTCGGAACCCTTGTGGCCAGTCGCCTGGCTGCAGCTGTCCGCCCTGGACTTCTTCAGCGTCCCAGGCCCGCCCGGCCGTGCTCCCCGTGGCACTGCGCACCTTCTTCCTCGTCTTGGATGGCTTGGTCTTCCCCTTGGTCCCCTTGGCTTTCTTGGCCCCTGCCTTAGCTTTCACCTTGGTCTTCTTGGGCTTGGTGCTGCCCGGTGTGGCCTTGGCCACCTCCGTGGGGGTCCGCTCATCCGGCTTCAGGAAAGGTGAGCGGCTCTCCCGGTCCAGCTAAACTTAACTCCGATGGAGCCCAGGCCGGAGGCAGAGGCCTCCTTGGCAGGTGTGGTGCTACTGACGCCCTCGCGGATGAGCACGGCCACCTTGGACTGCAGCTTCACCTTCCGCGAGGAGGAAGAGGACGAGGACGATGAGGAGCCTGAACCGCTGCTGACGGGCAGCTTGGCTGGGGGGCCCCGAGGAGGCTGCCGACTCTTTGGGTGGCCGGGCCTTCTTGGAGGCCCGGTCCCTGTCCCTGTCCCTGTCCCGCTCACCCCCGTCCAGCGCCTTGCGCCGGGAACCCTTGTCCCGCGAGGAGGCCACCCCGAGCGGCGCCGGTCCTTATCCTTGCCGCCCCGCTCCTCCGCGCTTAGCCCCTCTGAGTCGTACAGCACTTCCCGCTTAGGCGAGGCTGCGTGGCCAGGGGACAGGCCGCGCAGGTCGCACTTTGTCCGGCCGGCCCACGGTGATGGTCCGCTTGATGGCGAAGAGGTCGTGGTCGGTGAGGTCCTGGATGGAGGGCGGCACGGCGCCACGGCGTCGGTCGCGCTCTGAGCCCAGGGCCAGGGTGCTGGCAGGCGGCGGCCCGGCACCCGGGGCCTTGTCGCCATCCGCCGCCCGCTTCTCGCCCGCGATCGCGGCGCTTCTTCTTCTTCTTGCTGCTGCTGTCACGGTGCTTGCCGCGGTGCCGCTCACGCCCGCGACAGCGATGAAGACGAGGTGGCGGGCGGCGGCGAGGTTGAGCGCCGGCGTCGACGCCGCTTCTCCCGGAAGCGTGAGCGGCGGCTGCCCCAGTGCGCCGGCGCTCGGGACTACGAGGCGGCGTCGGGCCGAGCGGGAGCGGGAGCGGGAGCGGGAACGGCGGCGGGCAGACGCTGATGAGGAGGCGCGAGCACTGGCCTTGCGGTCCCGGGAGCGGTGTTTCTTGGAGTCCCAGGGGGAGGCGGGGGCTGGCGGGGCGGATGGCACCCCAGACCCTGACGATGGCACCCCTGATGCCACCGCCGCTGCCGCCTCCTTGGCCTCACTGCTGCGTTTGCGCCGCGCGCGACTTCTTGCGGGCGGGCGGGCCAGGGGGTACAGGGGGCGCGGTGGGCGGCGATGGCGAAGCGCTGGCGGTAGCGCTCCCGCCGTTGCGTCAGTATCTTTGCGGCGCAGGTCCAGGCCGGCCCAGCGTGCATCAACCGCAGCTGCGGTGGGAGGCGCGGACACGGGCTCCGCTCAGGTCCACCTGCAGAGCGCCCTCACCGTCCGACTCGGCGTGCAGAGATAGAAAGTCATCGCCCTCAGCAGCCGCCCGGCACGGGTGCGGGCAGTGGAGCCGGTGTCTGGGTTGGCGGCACGGGTGCAGCGGGCACAGGACGAGGGGGCACGGCCCCCCGCGCCGCTGAACAGCGCCAGCGCCACGCGGGGGCTCCTCCTCGGGCTGCACGATCTCACCCTCCTCAATCTCCGAGTCACCAGGGGCCAGAAGCACCCGCCGCCCGCTGTCACTACTTCCACCGACACCTTTCCTTCGCGACAGGCCTCAGCCTCCGGGCCACCACGAACACGCGCCTGCGGGTGGTACCCTCTGCCCGCGTAGAGTCGGCCTGCGGAGGGGTCCCTGGAGCGGTCGGTGGCGGGGGCTGGGGCTCTGGGCTGGGGCTCCCGTCACCTGGCGGGTCCTGGCTCAGGCTGTTGTCATCATAGATGCCCGCCAGGGTCTCGGAAATGCGGCTGATGCTCTGGGACAGGCCCTCCTCTTCCTCCTCTTCTTCCTCCTCTTCCTCCTCTTCCTCCTCTTCCTCCTCCGGGAGGGCGTCCCGGCCGATGAGCTGGGGTTGGAGCCTGTGGGCTCGAAGGGGTCGTACTTCTGCTCCGGGGCCGGTGGGGGGAGTAGGCCTCATCGGTGGGGTGGAAGGGGTCATAGATGTCAAAGCGGGGTGCTGGGGGGCTGGGGAGCCGGGGGTGGTGGGGGTGGGGCGGGGAAGGGGAGGATGAAGAGGGGGAAGGGGAAGGCGAGGAGGAAGCTGAGGAGGGGGCTGGGGTGGGGCAGGACCCCCGTCTCCGGTGCCCAGCGTGAGGAGGTGGCGGGCACAGGCTGGCCGTGCTGCCTGAGAGTGCAGAGAAACTGTAAAGGAAGGGGAAGGCACTGTCAGGGCGCTACCTCCTCCCTGCCCTGCTCTGACCTGGGGGAACCTGCGGGAACAGACAGCTTTACCTCTTTATCTACGTGCCCAGGGGGAAGAGCAACTGCTGCAACCCCCCACTCAGTTGCCCCATTCCCATCCTGTTCCTACCCCAGCCCATCTTGGTATCGGCCCCAAGATCAGTCCGAGTGGCCTGAGGGTGTCTGCAGGGCTCAGCAAGGCGGGTACCAGCAGCACCACAGGGTCTTGGGGCAGCCTCCTCCATACAGGGAGGCCCAGGGACAAAGGAAGCTCAGTGGGCCAGGAACGACCCCTAAGCACTGCACTAGGAGTACCCCCCAAAAGCCAGGGAGGGATGTGGTTCCAAACACAAACAAGAAAAAATAAAGATGGGGGGGCCAGGCGATAGCCCAGCGGGTAGGGCGTTTGCCTTGCACGCAGCCGGCCTGTGCTGGCCCGGGTTCGATCCCTGGCATCCCATATGGTCCCCGAGCACCGCCAGGAGTAATTCCTGAGTGCAGAGCCAGGAGTAACCCCGAGCATTGCCGGGTATGACCCAAAAAGCAAAAAAAAAAAAAAAAAAAAAGAAAAATAAAAGATGATGGGGCCGGAGCAATAGCACAGCGGGTAGGGTGTCTGCCTTGCACGCAGCCGACCCGGTTCGATCCCTGTCATCCCATATGGTCCCCGAGCACCGCCAGGAGTAATTCCTGAATGCAGAGCCAGGAGTAACCCCTGAGCATTGCCGGGTGTGACCCAAAAAGGAAAAAAAAAAGATGCAATTTCGGCCTCAGAGGATCCTCACAGCGAGGATGTGGCAAAGCTGGGACAGTCCACAGCAGGTTGCTGTCCCCGGCCCCACCTCTAGGTTCTCACGTGCCCTGCACCAACCCTTCCCACCGCTAGACCAGGGTTGGATGCACCACTGGGCACGCACAGGCATACAGGCACAAGTTGGGTCCCCAACTCCGTCCCTGGAACTACTAGGCCCAGTGCACAGTGAGGGGTGCTGCCCTCCTGCAGGGGGAAGGACAGAGCCCTTTTGGCTTCAGTTACAGCTCTGAAGGGGCCCGGGAGTGTCACCATTCCACACATTTGAACAACTGGCTCTGGTGCAAGGGGTGGGTCAGAGCACCTGGCGCTAGAAGGTGCTAATAGTGGCCCGGTGGGAGTGAGAGCACAGAACGTGGGGGGTTTCCCCTTGCATGTGGCAGACCTGGGTTCATTCCCCGGCATCCCATATGGTCCCCTGAGCACCACCAGGAGTAGTTCCTGAGTGAAGAGCCAGGAACAAACCCTGAGCGTCGCCGGATGTGACCCAAAATGTAAAAAACAAAAATAAAACAAAATAAATAAAGCAGTGGTCTGGGCATGGACCTAAGCATGGGTCAGGGCACCATGCCATTAGGTGCTAGCATAGTGACCCAGGCCTGGGTCAGCACACAGCTCTCCCTGGAGTGGGGAGAGGCAGGGTAACCCAGTCAAGCCACAAGCCCATCAACAGGCAGGCAGTGCTAAGGGTGGCAGTGAGAGTGTCCAGGCAGCCTAGGGGCACCCTCAAGATCCTTTGCCCCCACCCTGGGCAATCCCAGCACCGCTGAAAGTGTGAGGCACTCAGAGAGGAGTGCAGCTTGCCCAACAGTAGCCCCTGAGGCTGGACAGAGGCTGCACGCAGCAGGCCAGGTTTGATCCCCAGGCCTGAGCTGGGAGAATAGCCCTTATTGGGGGCCGGAGCAATATGACAACAGGTAGGGTGTTTGCTTTGTGCATGACAGACCCAGGTTTGGTCCTAGCATCTATACATGGTCCAGAGCACAGAGCCAGGAGTAGGCCTTCACCACCTCTGGGTGTGGCCCAAAACCAACAAACAAAAGCTGCACACCTGGGCTGAGGGGCTGGGCTCAGGGGAAAGGCCCAAGACCCTGCTGAGGACTCATGCCACTGGGAGGTGCTGCTGTCCCTTCACGGGAACTGAATACCCATGGCCAACCAGCAGATCCCTCTTGACCCTGTGAACCCCACAAGGCACAGAAAGCCTGAGCAGGCCAGGAGGGCACAAGTGCATCTGTTCTGCCTGAAACTGCATCTGAGCACCAGGCCTGCCCAGAGGGCTAGAACGACAGCTCTGCTGGCGCCCGGCTCCATCCCTGATACTACACGACCCTCCTCCCCATGTGACTCCACAAACGGCAAACAAGGCAAGACTGCAGATATCTAAGTGACCATGTCTTCCTGCAACCCGGTGCCTGGTTCCTCTAGGGGCTACCTGCCCCCGCCCCGGCCCACATACCCGTCTTGCCCATCCTCCAGGCCCTGAGCCGGGGCGCCAGGCTTGGCACAGGCAGCGGCAGAGGGTCCCTGTCCCCGATTCGACCTCGGCCACCAGCTCCAGCAGGTCCTCACCTCTGCAGGGCAGAAGGGGTGAGTGAGCCTGGGGCGCTATGGGAGAGGGGGGGATGTGGGTCCCATTCCGGGGCCCCTCTACTCACTCGCCAGGCCGCAGGTCCAGGTGGCTGGGGACCCAGGTGTCTGGGGGGTCTAGAACGCTCACCAGCCCCGCCAGGAAGCTGTCTGCAGCTACGTCCAGCACCTAGGATGGACAGGGAAGCCCCACCCTGTATCTCAGTACCCCAGGCCTTGAAGACCCCCAGGGTTTGTCCCTCCCACAAGGCCTTGACCCGCACCCATCTTGGGGAGCCAGGGAGTTGCCTCCCCTCCCCCTCTTTACTCACAGCAGCCGTGTCAGTCCCCCTGACTCCTGGGAACGGGCCTCAGACCGGGGGCTCCGGCAGCGCCGCCATCGAAGGCCATGGCACCGAGACCCTCTGCAGAGAGATGTTTGCACAGTGGGTTGGCAACAGGGGTCGCAACACCAAGATTGTGGGCAGAAAGGGAGGAGGGTGTTCAGGAGGGAGGAACTCAACCAGCTCCTGGACTGCAAATTAACCTAGTCCACTCTCAGCTTGGTTCACTCTCCGGCCCACCTAGGTCCCCACAGAGCCCGCAGAAGGCCCCCATGCCCCTCCACACCTGCCCTCCCTTCTCCCCAGCTGGTTTGGGTAGGGGACTCTGGACCAATCAGACTGCCGCCTGGATCCCTCCGTGCTGCCCACCATGGCCCTCCAGCCCTGAGAACCATGTCTTGGTCAGCTCGTTGGCTCCTGCCAAGCTCCGGCAGAAGTCACTGCCCTGTGGGTTTGCCTCTTCACCAGGCATTCTAAAACATCCTTAGCAAGCCAAATCACTTGTCACCTCCTCCAGGAAGTCTTCTGGGATCCCTTTCATGCTGACTTAGTTGGGCATTCTAAGGATACTGTGGGGGCCTCTGGCTCGCCCAGGCCATGAATACACCCCCTCTACCAGACTGCAGCCCTTCACAGGGTTGGAAAGGTGAAGTTCCCCACCAGGTGCAGGACAGAAGCTGGGTTGGCGTACCTTTCTCGTCAGGTAGCCCGCCATGCAGGGTACTCCCCACAGCATGCTGAACGGCCCGCTGGCACCAAGGGGAATGGAGAAGGGACAGAGAGAAAGAGAGAAAAGAGGGGGTCAGCAGCAGGCTGGCCACAGGCAGGGGCTCCTTGCACGGAGACCGACACTGACTGTAGCCTGACCCCAGCGCTCCCATGTCCCCTCCATCCCAGGCCCCTGGCCGCCTCACCAGGATGAAGGCAGAAGGAGGTAGCGCGGGTCTCTGTCTGGTGGACCATCACCTCGATCCTCGCCCGCCTCCTCCGCCTTCCCTCGAGACTCATCTTCTTCCTCCATGGTCACCTGAGGGAAGGGAAGGACGGAGAGTTGGGGTCAAGCTGGGAAAAGCTGTGGGGGAGGTGTCCACAGCACTCCAGAGGGGTCAGGGCCATTCTCCCACCCCACACCTCTGTCCCCAGTGTCCCTCACAATCAAGCCTCATGGTTCGCCACCCACCCTCCTGGGAGCCGGCCCAGCAGCCAGATCTTCCTGCCAGGCAGGAGTCCAGAGCACCCCTGCACCGCCTTCTCAACACACCTGTCCCCTGCCACTGAGTGTCCACCATTGGGTGGGGACGCCCACATGACACCCTAAAAGCAGTAACTCTCAGCACAAAGAGACGCAAATGCTAGTTTCTAGCAACCCACTGGCACTAGGATAGAGTGAAGCACAAGCAAACTACCACCGCGTAGGGCCAGAACAGGACAGTAGGGAGGGTGCTTGGCTTGCATGTGGCCAAGGCAGGCTTAATCCTTGGCATCCTATAGGGTCCCCAGAGCACTGCCAGGAGTATCTCCTGAGCATAGCCCAGTGTGACTCAAACCACCTCCACCATCCCCTGCCAAAAATTTTAAAAAAACAGCATGCAACTTATTTTCTTGGTTTTGGGTTTGGGGAGCAACACCCAGTGAGACCAGGGGAGGGCTCTCTCTCTGCTCCGGCTGCAGGCCACCAGTCACATCGGACAGTGACCAGCATCCCGGGCACCTCTGCCCCGCCAGACTGCGCTTCTTGGGAACTGAGCCCTGTGCCTTGCCCGGCCAGTACCGCGAGGCGAGCAGAGCTGCTGAGAAAGCCCAGGGGTTTCAGCGCTGAGTTCCAGGCAGATTCTATGGAACAGCTGGTCTCAAAGGTCCTAGAAAGATCCCAACTCCCTAAGCCCCAACTGCAACTCTCTATGCATCTGTGAAGGTGCACAGGAAACAAGGGCTGAAACTTTGGGGTGCTCAGTGAGCAGCGGGGGCGGGGGGGGGTAATATGAATTTGTGTTACTGCCTTGAATGCCCCAGTACCCCCTCCCCAACCAAGCCAGTCCTTCCTCACCTATGCCCACCCCCTAAACTGCATTACTGCATGGGAGAAACCTCTCCTGGATCTCCCTCCCACCCAGATTTCCAGGCACTGAGGGCCTGAATGCAAAACGCAAACTCTCTGCTCTCTAAGAGCCTGAGGCTCCTTCCAAGAGACACTCCCACTGGTGTACCCAGCCCTGATAAGTCTCTAAGGACAGTTCCCAGCCTCCAGTTACTCTCCAGCACCTCTGGGGAGGCACAGAGGAGCTCCCCGGCCCTGCAGAGCTCACAAGACTCCCCCACCACCTCCGCAGGTAGAAAGAGGCACCTTGGCCCTCTGCCCTGGGCTCTGCAGACACACTCCAGGTGGCCGGGGCCTTCCCAGCTCTGCTGGCAGTGGGAAGGTCCTTCCCAGTCTTCCCACCCAGTGGAATCACAAAGAGATGTATAAAGCGCCTGTAGGACACCACGGAGGAACCAGCGATCTTGGGATGTTTTAATTTCTGAAACTGGCGCCGACGTGCAGACAGATGATACGCAGGGCTGGGAATGAGCTGTGTGCCACAGCTATTTCTTACCAGCCATCCATTTCTTATTCAAAAGAGTCGGGAAAGGCATGGCAGGAGATCGGCCAGGGCGGAAGCCTGCAGGCCACACCAGGTGGCCACATCCTAATACACTTCAACTCCAGAGCAAGACAGAATTTATGCGCCCTTCAGAGATGGCTCCCTAAAGAGTTCCTTCACCTGAACCCACAGTACTTTCCAGTACTCTTTGTCTTCTTCTCTGCCCCGTCTCCTGGTCGGAATCCACCCCAGACCCCGGACACCTGCAGTCAGTCACCCTCCAAGTTCTGCGAACTGGCCCTCGCCTCCTGTCACCGCGAGACTGACTCCCCAGCCTTGGGAAACCATCCCGGCTTCTCGGGGCATCTCAGTACTCCCCTCTCCATGGCTGGGCACCTCGCACCCTGGGGGCGGCTCCAGTACACTCCGCAGGCTTCTAACAGTTCTCCCAGACCCGCTAAATAGCCCCGACCAGAAAAGCAGGCGAGCTGCATCCCCGGGTCGGCGAGTGTAGACATTTCCCGGCCATCCCAGGCGGACCGCGCACGCTGGAGATAGCTATTTAGGGGGCCCGGTCCTACGGACCTCCTTCCCCCCAGGACGGACCTCAAGATGGCCCCAGAGCCCTCCAAACAGACCCCAGACTCCGGTCAGCCCAGAAAGACGATCAACAGTGGCTCGAGGACGGACCCAGACCGGTGAGAGGATGGCAGGCAGGCTCCAACCACGGCCCAGGCCCCGCGGACGCCCCCAATCCTCCAGGGGACGCCCGGCGGATGCCCCCCGGCACCTACAGACGCGTCCCGGGGCCTGCCGAAGGCCCCCGATCGGCGCCAGGTTCCGCCGCCGCCGCCGGACCCGAGGCCGGCCCGCGAAGCCCCTCCGAGACCCGCGGCGCGTCAGGAGGGCCCCGGGGAGGGCACTGAGCCCGACGCCGCCCCCGCCCACCCCAGTAGGCCCGAGCCCCGCGGCCCGGACCGCCACCGCCATCTTACCCCGCCGCTCGGGCTGCGGCTCCGGCCCCGGCGCGGGGCGGGGCGGGCTGGGGCGGGGCGCGCGCGGGAGGCGGGGCGGGGGGGGGCGGAGGTGCCGCCGAGCTTGCCGGGACGGCAAGTGCCGAACCCCGCGCAGTGAAGGTTGGCGGGAAGGCGCTGGACTCGGTTTCCCGGCAGGCCCACGGGCTTAGAGGCAGGGGTGCGCGTGAGGCACGCCGGGAGGCGTAGTCCGCGCTGCCCCGGCGCACGGGAACTGCCGCGGGGTGAGAGGTGAAGTGGGCGGGGCTGCGGGAGCCCGCGAGGAGACCCCACAGTGCCGCGCGCGCGGAAAGAGCGGAGGGACCGGAAGTGACATCAAAGGCTACTTCAAGGGAATTGTAGTCCTGCTGCGTGGTCTAAATTTAGAATCCAGGAGGGGTTCGGCGGGAGAGGCTCCTCCTCTTAGGATAGCGAGGTCCAAATTCCAATTCCTTTCGCTCCCGACCAGAGACGTTTCGGCTCCTATTTCCATCTTCACTTGGACCCATCTTTTTTTTTAATTGAATCACCACGAGACAGACCATTACAAAGCTGTTCATGATTGGGTTTCTGTCATATAGTGTTCCAACACACATCCCTCCACCAGTGCACATTCCCCAATACCAATGTCACCAGTTTCCCTCCCACTCACCCCCACAATCAGCCTCTATGGTAGGCACTTGTCTTTGTGCTCTCTCACTCCCTCCTCTTGCGCGCTGTGGTTTGCAATACAGACACACTGAAGGGTTGTCATGTATATGCCTTTACCTTTCAGTACTCAGTTCTAGTCTAGAGTTACTATTTTCTTTTCTTTCGCTTTTTTTGGGTCACACCGGCGGTGCTCAGGGGTTACGCTCAGCCCCTAGAGTTACTATTTTCAATTATATATATATATATATTTTTTTTTTTTTTCTTTTTTGGTTCACACCCAGCAATGCTCAGGAGTTCCTCCTGGCTCTGCACTCAGGAATTACTCCTGGCAGTGCTCGGGGACCATATGGGATGCCGGGATCGAACCAGGGCCAACACAGGTTGGCGCGCAGTGCCCTACCCGCTGGGCTATTGCTCCGGCTTCCTGTTTTCAATTATTATTGTCAAACTGGTCCCTTTTCTATCTTACCCTCTGCCCCCTCACACTTGTGGTAGATTTCAACCATTTTTGTTTGTTTGTTTTGCTTTTTGGGTCACACCAGGCAATGCTCAGGGGTTACTCCTGGCTCTGCACTCAGGAATTACTCCTGGCGGTGCTCGGGGACCATATGGGATGCCGGGATCGAACCTGGGCCGGCACAGGCCTACTGTGTGCAAGGCAAACGCCCTACTCGCTGTACTATCGCTCCGCCCCTAGATTTCTTTTTTTTTTTTTTTTTTTTTTTTGCTTTTTGGGTCACACCCGGCGATGCTCAGGGGTTACTCCTGGCTCTGCACTCAGGAATTACTCCTGGCGGTGCTCGGGACCATATGGGATGCCGGGATCGAACCTGGGCGGCACAGGCCTACTGTGTGCAAGGCAAACGCCCTACTCGCTGTACTATCGCTCCGGCCCCTAGATTTCTTTTTTTTTTTTTTTTTTTTTGCTTTTTGGGTCACACCCGGCGATGCTCAGGGGTTACTCCTGGCTCTGCACTCAGGAATTACTCCTGGCGGTGCTCGGGGACCATAGGGATGCCGGATTCGAACCCGGGCCGGCATAGGCCGGCCGCGTGCAAGGCAAACGCCCTACCCGCTGGGCTATCACTCCGGCCCCGGGCCCCTAGATTTCAACCATTGACAAGTCCTCCTGGCCCATTTTCCCTGACCTAAGATATTAGTCTCATACTATTTTTTTTCATTTGCTTTTTTTTTTTTTTTTTTTTGCTTTTTTGGGTCACACCCGGCAATGCTCAGGGGTTACTCCTGGCTCTGCACTCAGGACTTACTCCTGGCGGTGCTCGGGAACCATATGGGATGCCGGGATCGAACCCGGGCCGGCAAGGCAAACACCCTACCCGCTGGGCTATCGCTCCGGCCCCTCATTTGCTTTTTTTTTGGGGGCGTCACACCCAGCAATACTCAAGGGTTACTCCTGACTCTGCACTCAGGAATTACTCCTGGCGGTGCTTGGGGGACCATATGGGATGCTGGGGGAATCGATCTCGGGTTGGCCGCGTGCAAGGCAAATGCCCTACCCATTATACTATCTCTCCAGCCCCTATTTTATATCCCACAAATGAATGTAGTTATTCGCTCTTTTTGTTTGTTTGTTTGTTTTTTGGGTTATACCCGATGATGCTATGGGGTTACTCCTGGCAGTGCTCGAGGGACCATATGGGATGCCTGATTGAACGCAGGCCTGTCCTGTGCAAGGTAAACCCGCTGTACTATCACATCAGCCCCACGTCTGACTCATTCTTGATGTCAAGCTTGTAACGTACTATTTTATTTCCCTTGGATTCAGGATTCTGACGAATAGTCCCTGTCTCAAGCACTCTCCTTTCTAGACCCCACTAGTAGTCTAGATTCGCAAATCTGCACAGCCCTGGTACCTAAGTACTGCTCCAGCCCCTCTCTCCTTGGGGACTCAGGTGTTTGGGTCCCAATCTTCCTCCTCCAAGAGTCAGGAATCGTGACCAGCAGTCCCTGGTGACCCACGCGTTCCGGATTGGACGAGTTGGCTCATGGATTAGGAATGCAGTGATCTCACGGCACCGCCCTGCCCCGTTATCCGGCTGGTGCTCTATGGGGCTCTATCTCCCCTCCCAAATCTGTCTTCCGCTTAGCTGGGACCAGCAAGAACCGGAAGCCTGAGTCCCCTGGGCTGGCGCACACCCCCGCTGGTAGCCCAGACGCCCAGGTCCCGACAAACTCCGGAACGAGGAGGGAGTGTCCACCCCACCCCTCCTCCCGAACGCGCCTATATACGGCCGCGCAAACCGGCGAGTGCCGCCCTCTAGCGCAAGGACACGGGGATTCGGCCCTGAGAAACGCTTTGCATTCTGTCATTTGTATATCCCCACCCCAAAGGACCGTCTGCACCCGTCTACCGAAAGAATCAAAGTGCTTTTTAGCATGATCCCGCCCCCCAGTCGGCCAGCCCGCGGGAGCGCGTGGCACCACTAGGGGCCGAGCCTGGCTCCTTTATTAGCATATCTCCGCCCCTCCCGGAATTCCCCTCCGCCTAGGACCCGCCTCCCTCATTAGCATATCCACGCCTCTTCCCTGGCCTTGTTGCCTCCTTAAGTGTCCCGAGACTCCGTCCCTGCTGGCCAGAACTCATGATTATGCAGTAACCTTAAGCGCACAGCCCGCCCCCAGGTCCCGCCCGGCTCCCCCCTCACACCCCCTCCGCGGTAGAGGCGGCGGCAGCAGCGGTGGCGACATGAGCGGCGGGGCGGCGTCCGGGACTGGGCGGGGCGGCCCGGGGGGGGGGCCGGGGCCCGGGGACCCCCACCCAGCGAGACACACAAGCTGGTGGTCGTGGGCGGCGGCGGCGTGGGCAAGAGCGCGCTGACCATCCAGTTCATCCAGGTAGTGGGCCCTCACCCGGGGGTGCCCCGGGGATCTAGGGCTGAGCCCTTTGGTGGATCACTGACATCCGGATTTTCCCCGCGAGCCATCACTGAGGGTCCTCTAATTTAATATTATCCCAGGGACTATGATTCTAAGATCCCCAGGGGCCTTCACCCTTGCAGAAGGGTTCTCTCTCTCTCTCTCTCTCTCTCTCTCTCTCTCTCTCTCTCTCTCTCTCTCTCTCTCTCTCTCTCTCTCTCTCTCTCTCTCTCTCTCTCTCTCTCTCTCTTTCTCTCTCTCTCTCAGGCTTTTTCGAGGTTTTTTTTTAGGTCACACCCACTCAGGGGTTACTCCTGGCTCTGCACTCAGGTATTACTCCTGGCAGTGCTCTAGGGACCTTGTGGGATGCTGAGGATCAAACCCCAGTCTTCCAGGGTCTGCGGTGTGCAAGGCAAAAGCCCCACCCACTGTGCTATATACTTGCATCCTGAAACCCACCATCCTCCCTACCTTCTCACCCTTCTCACCTCTGACCTGACTCTGGCACCTCCCAGGAGCACTCTAAATCATGGAGTGACGCTATTTATCCCCTGCACAAGCTCATGCTCATGGGCCCCCAGCCCCCATGGGTACCTCCTCCTCCCACTAGTTCTCCTTTCCCATGCCCAAATCTCAACTTCCCCTACTAGCCACTTGGAACCTCCACCCAGCACCCTGCATTGCTCCCAGCTGGGATCCTTAGCCCTTTCAGAGACACTCCCCACCCCTAAGCCAGAACCTGTACTCAGACTGGCCGTGAGCACAGTCCTGACCCAGGCACCCTCAGGCCCAAGGCACAAGGCCTTCCCTTGGCCATTCCAGGGATATTAACACGGAATGATAGGAACATTAACACCCAAGACCTGGGACAACACCACCCCTGCAACCCATAGACCTTCCCAGCAGGAAAGCCAGCAGCTCTCCATCCTGAAATTTCCTACACTCCACTTCCCCGAGTCCCTGTCAGAAACCCTGGCTACCCCATAAGTCATCTCCTTAGAAGAAACCCCCTGATTCTTGACCTTCCAGAGAGATCCACTCCTTGGGAGTTTTCTCCCCCTGTCAATGCTTCTAAGCATCTCTAGGAATCTCCAGACACAAACCAGTCTTCTCTGACAAACCCCCCGGAGGTGCCTGGCAATCTGGGGCACCAGTGCTCACCCCGATTTTGAAGACAGCCCTAATCCCTCTACAATCTGGTCCTTATACACTTTATTCTCACCTAGCAAACCTCACCCTCAAATAGAATATAGCCCTCAGACCTTTAGCTGCTAAGTCACACTTATCTCCTGAATACCTTCCCTTACCCAGATTATTGGGGACCCAGCCAGCCCACTCCCCAGGACAACCCTCGGTCCTCTGCTAAGCCCCTGGCCCTGGGCTTCCAGGTTCCTCCAGAAAAACAGCCAGCATAGGAATTGTGTGTGTGGTGTGTGTGTGTGTGGGGTAGCACAGAGGTTCCAAGAGATGGGAAAGGCCCCGGCTCTGGGCTCTTGCACCCTGGCAGGCACAGAAGCTGGCCCAAAGCCTAGCTAGAGACAGGCGGTGACCCAGGCAGGAAGGGAGGGGCCGGTCCAGGGTGGGGCTGCCCCTCCACCACCGTTGGAACCCAGTCCTTCCCTGGGGAGGAGACTTTAGAAGCCTTGGGAGAGGAGGAGGAAAGAGGAGGGCGAGATGGGGCAGGAGATATTCTGGACCAGAGCTCGTGATAGCAGAGCACCTATGTGTGGGCATTTATTTTTTTTGTTTGTTTGTTTTGTTTTTGCTTTTTTTTGGGTCATACTTGGCAACGCTCAGGGGTTGCTCTTGGCTCTTCGCTCAGTAACTACTCCTGGCAGTGCTCAGGGCACCATATGGGATGCCGGAGATTGAACCCGGGCCGGCCGCTTGCAAGGCAAACGCCCTACTGGCTGTGCTGTCGCTCCGCCCCTATGTGTGGGCATTGTGTTCAGAGCTTCACCGGGCATGTCCGAGTATCACCACTCTGGGGCCAGACTCAGTGCATTCTTGGCCTCCTTTTCCAAAGACGGAAACTGAGGTTCAGAGAAGGGAAGTAATCAGTTCACGCTCACACAGCTTGGAGTCAGTGTCCCCATGTACTTTGCCCCAGCCAGAGAGCCCGAGACTTGAGGGCAGGGGCAGGGCAAGGCACCGGAGCCCCGGACCCCGCGGGAGTGGAGGGGCGGGCGGTGCCTTTAACAATGTGCTCTCCCCACCCCACCAGTCCTACTTCGTGTCGGACTACGATCCCACCATTGAGGACTCCTACACGAAGATCTGCTCTGTGGATGGCATCCCTGCTCGGCTAGACAGTGAGGGCGGCAGGGGGAGCTGGGGAGTGGGCGGTGGGCCGTGGAGGGAGGCTGGCGGGGATCCCCACGCGGCCTGCGCCTCGCTCTCCGCAGTCCTGGACACGGCGGGGCAGGAGGAGTTCGGCGCCATGCGGGAGCAGTACATGCGGGCGGGCCACGGCTTCTTGTTGGTGTTTGCAATTAACGACCGGCAGAGGTGAGCGGGGGGCGCGGGGCGGGGGCGGGGGCGGGATCAGGGGCGGGGCCCAGCGCGGGGCGGGTTTGCTCACGCCTCCCCGCCGCGTCCCGCCGCAGTTTCAACGAGGTGAGCAAGCTCTTCACGCAGATCCTGCGCGTCAAGGACCGCGACGACTTCCCCGTCGTGTTGGTCGGGAACAAGGCAGATCTGGATGCCCAGCGCCAGGTCGGGGAGCCCCTCCACCTCCCACTGTCTGGCCCGGGGCAGGGCATCTCCTCCCTCTCCTAGAGGCTTCTCGCATCCCCCAAGAGCTGTTCCCAGCTGTTCTGTCCTCCCGGGCATTGCATGCGGGGTTCCTGGGGAAGGTGGCTGGATTGGGTCACCAGTGGGCACCTACCTTCCAACTCTCCCCTCCATATATCTGCCCCACTGTCCACCCTGGTTCCACCGCTGCTCCCTACAGCCACCCTTGCCCCAGCCTTCCCCCTCCAGGGACCTCAGCTTCACCCTCCTGGTCACAGCCCTTCTAGGCACCCCGGGAAAACATTCCAGTTCTTCATGCCCCAATATGGAGCGTTGGTGTCTCTGGGGTTCTGACCCTGCGTCCTGAGGACCAGGAGAATTGCACACACAACTGATTTGTTACTAGAGCAAGTGTCCACCCTGGTGCTTTGCTCAGGCCTCTGGGCAGCTGCCTCGCTTTCTTGCCCATCAGCTCAGCCCTCTGCTACTGAAGGGCGCCCAGCACCCCTCCACATCTCCCTGGTACTTTTTTTCCCCTTTGGGCCACAGCCAGCACTGTTCAGAGCTTACTCCCTCCTGGCTTTGCTCAGGGATCAGTCCTGGCTGTGCTGGGGGCTCCTTGTGGTGCGAGGATCAAAGCCAGGTCTGCACCACACAAGGCAAAGTACTTTCCTCCTCCCTCTGAGCTGTCTCTGCTTCTGGAAGTTTTGAGAAACCCCCACCCCAGGCCACACTATAACCCTCCTTGAAACACAGTGTGCCCTCTCACGCCCCTCTCTGAACCACCCCAGGGTCCTAACACCCCCATCCCACACCCAGGTTTCCCGATCTGATGCCACCGCGTTCAGTGCCTCCCACCATGTGGCCTACTTCGAGGCCTCAGCCAAACTGCGCCTCAACGTGGACGAGGCCTTCGAGCAGCTGGTGCGGGCTGTCCGGTGAGCCGAGCCCCAGCCTGGCTTCCAGGCCACTCCTCTCCAGGTCCCTGTTGCTGCCCCTCCTCCCCACCCAACTCACCAGCCTCTCTCCACAGACAATTCCAGGAGCAAGAACTTCCACCCAGCCCACCCAGTGCCCCCAGAAAGAAGAGTGGGGGCTGCCCCTGCGTCCTCCTGTAACCCAGGGGTGAGGAGCTGCCGTCACAAACCCTCGGGACCAGCTGCCCCAGCCCAGCCTCAGTCTCCCCATCTGGGAGACTCCCAGAGCACACTACACGCCCCACCCTTCCTTCTCGGCTTCCTCCGGGCTACTGCCTCATGTGCCTTCTGCCAACGTCTCTCTGGCCCCCACCCCAAGCCCTCCCAAGTCGGGGAGAGGGGCTCCCATGCATCCAGGTCACTGCTATATATAACCCTTGCCCCAGAGAAATAAACTACTGTGCCAATGTAAGGAGACGCTTAGTCAACATGGAGAGGGTTGGGCATTGGGCCCACACCTGCTCAGAGCCCGAGCCTGTGACAACATCCCTTCTAGAGCCTGTGGGAGGAAGCAGGCGGTGGGCAGAAAGAACAAGCTACTGTTTTTGGTTGGGGCCACACACAGCTGTGCACAGGGGTTATTCCTAGTGGTGCTCAGGGGATCATATCGGATGTGGGGATCAAACCTGGGTCTGCTGCATGTAAGGCAACAGCCCTCCCTGCTGTGCTCCAGTATTTTGGTTGGTCTGGCAGCACTCAGGACTTACTCCTAGCTCAGCACTCAAGGGTCACTCCTGGAGGTGCTCAGGGAGACCCTATGGGGTGCCGGGAATCAAACCCAGTGTGGCCATTTGTTTTTTTTTTTTTTTTTTTTTTTTTGCTTTTTTGGGTCACACCCGGCAATGCTCAGGGGTTAGTCCTGGCTCTGCACTCAGGAATTACTCCTGGCGGTGCTCGGGGGACCATATGGGATGCCGGGAATCGAACCCAGGCCGGCATAGGCTGGCGCGTGCAAGGCAAACGCCCTACCCGCTAGGCTATCGCTCCGGCCCCCAAGTGTGGCCATTTGTAAGGCAAGTGCCCTCCCTGTTGTGCTATTGCTCTGCCACCCATATGTGCCTTTTTTTTTCTTTTTGCTTTTGGATTACATCCAGCAATGCCCAGGCATTACTCCTGGCTCTGCACTCAGGAATTACTCCTGGAGGAATTACTCCTGGCGGTGCTTAGGGGACCATATGGGATGCTGGGGATTGAATCCAGATTGGCTGCGTGCAAGGAAAACGCCCTATTCGCTGTATTATCACTAGGCCCGTATGTGTCAATTTCTGTAGAAACTGAAATTCTTCATAGCAGCCTCAGACAGTGGTGTTCTAGTGGTCTGGGATATCGAAGAAATGTGACAAGCTCTATCAGAAATAGACCCCACCCCACACATACACTCCCATTATCTGAGCGAGGCTGGAGCAGGGATGAAGGTGTAGAAGGCTCTGAGCAACTCGCTGGCTAGTTCTCAGTTTCAGAACAGTCCCAGTAGGTTAAATCTAAGCCTAGAATCCAATTGGCCAGAAACAGGTCACATAAGTCTCTCTTCAGGATGGGGCTGATACCTGACCATCTTTGGGGGGCATCATAAATAAGTTGGCAACACACTTGAGCCTAGAAACCTGTGGAGCTCCTAAACAATTCAAGCCAGAGTCCTCAGATGTGGGCTAACTTTGCTAATCAGCTGGAGAGAGGCTGAGGAGGGAGAAGGGGCTGGAGCAATGGCACAGTGGGGAGGGTGTTTGCCAACTGGGTTCAATCCCTGGCATCCCATATGGTCCCCTGAGCACTCTAGGAGTATTTCCTTTTTTAAAAAAAAGGTTTTTATTTATTCATTTATTGCTTTTTGGGGTCACACCGGCAATGCTCAGGAATTACTCCTGGCAGTGCTCGGGGACATATGGGATGCCGGAGAGTCAAACCTGGTTCAGCAGCATGCAAGGCAAACACCCTCCCCACTGTGCTATTGCTCCAGCCCCTACCAGGAGTAAGTCCTGAGTGTTGAGCCAGAACTAACTCCAGACCATCTCCAGGTATGACCCAAAAAAAAAAAAAAAAACCCAAACTGGGACAGGAGGGCTTTGAATCCCAGCACCGCAGGGAGTGACACCTCCCCACCCCCAGTCAAGCAGGGAGTAGCTTGAGCACAGGTATACTACCCAAAGACAAAGAAAAACTGACATGTCCATCCCCCATACCACCAGTCAGACCATCTGGGAACTCCAACACCAATCCCAGGTCAGAACCTCACCCTAGGTGTCCCTGCCTGGGACTTTGCACCCATCCATCCCGGATCCGTTTCCCAGACTCCACTTTTGCTGAGCCGCTGATCTTGACTGCTCCTCCCACCCCATGCTGCCACATTCAAGGGGAGCTGGAGGTGCAGCAATCCATGCTTCCTGGGTTCCAATCAGCGCCATCGCCTCTCTCCACCAGGCAAGTGGTAGGAGCCTAGATCACAGCTGGGAGGTCACCGGGACCAGTACAGGCCTGGGAGAGACCAAGGACTCGGAAGCCACGGGTGTAACCCCACTATTTTCACCAGAGCCATGAATGTGCTTCTGTGCTCCAGATTAGAACAATAATTAAATAGTCGCTTCCGGGTTTCATTATCACAATCCTTGGCCTGCCTTCAACCTTCCGCCCCGGGAATCAGCCTGGCTGGGGCTGCTGGTGTCCCCGCCCCTCCCCGAAGAACTTGCTTCCCAGGGCCTGTCCCTGGCTACAAATAGCGCAGTGAGTGAGGAGGCAGCTAACGATTGTACACATACAGCCCAGGCCACCTGCTCTGCACCAACACTGCTCTGCACGTCTGTGATTCCCCACGGCCTGATGGGTCTTGCCAAAGACATCCAGCACTTTTTTTTCTTTTTGGATCACAGCCAGCAACGCTCAGGGGTTACTCCTGTCGGTACTCAGGGGATGATATGAAAGGCCGAGGATCAAACGCGGCCGGCCACGTGTTAGGCAAATGCCTGCCCAGCTGCACTATTGCTCCGGCCCTGCCAGCTCCTTTAAGGTCCTTCATGTCCCCAGAAGGCAGTGCACATGCAAGCCCAGGCAGCTGCAAATCTAGCTGACAACTGGTGGCCACCTTTGGAAACTTCCCACTCACAGCGGCCAGAGAGAAAACTCTGCAGGGCCCGCCTTGACGTCCCCAGGCAGGACACACCCTCCCCAGGAGCAGGAGTCTCTGGGCTTCTTCCTGTCCTTTTTGCTTGGGGGTCACGCCCAGCATGGCTCACTGTCTCTCTCCCGGTGCTATCCTTGATTCATCTGGCTCCCTCTCCCTTTGGGCTCCATCTCTGGGTCACAGGGGCTAAGGCTGCTAAGGCTTCCTATTTTCCTTCATCGTGACCAAAACCTTTTGGACGGGGAGACAAAGCCGATGGTGTAATCATTCAGCTCCTCCCTCCTGCTAGTCCTAGAACCAGACTCCGGTTGGGCCGTAGGACACACAAGGCCAAACACTAGCTTGTATTTCAACCAGGCCCTCAACACTCCTAGCCAGAGACTCAGGGTATGTCTATAAGGGGTATACACCCATCAGGCCAGGGTCTCAGGGTATTTATTTTTTGGGGTCACACCCGGCAATGCTCAGGGGTTGCTCCTGGCTCTGCACTCAGGAATTACTCTTGGCAGTGCTCGTAGGGACCATATAGGATGCTGGGGATTGAACCTGGGTCAGCCGCATGCAAGGCAAATGCCCTCCCTGCTGGACTATCGCTCCGGCCCCAGGTACTTCTATAAAGGGTGTACACCCAGGGGCCACAGGCTGTACTTCACAAGCACCAAAGGCTTCTCCCCAACTTGCCTCGTCTGTTTTGGCACAAGTGGGGATTTGGTGATTAACAGTGGAACTTGGGCTACGCATGGCAGTTCAGGGTTGCTATGCCAGGGATCAAACGGGAATCAACAACACGAAGTTAAGTGTCTTAACCTTATGCTCTCAGCCACCACGGTAGGGTCACTAGCATGCCACCACTGACCTTCCCATGACAATTCCCAACTTCCACCCATTCCTAAAGCTGTTCTCTCAAACCATGGTGCCAGGATTGTTGGACCCTACAACAGGGTCTTTCTACCTTTCATTGTGGCCTCGCTTCCTTCCTCAGGACCCCCTGTCCTACAAGCTGACCCCACTTAGTCTTGTGTTATAGGCCCCTTAAAATATCCTGAGGGCAGGCAGGAGCAATAGCCCGTTGCCTTGCACGCGGCCGGCCCATGCCGGCCTGGGTTCGATCCCCAGCATCCCATATGGTCCCCCGAACACCGCCAGGAGTAATTCCTGAGTGCAGAGCCAGGAAAAACCCCTGAGCATTGCCGGGTGTGACCCAAAAAAAAAAAAAAAATCCTGAGGGGCCCACAGGGGCAATGCTGACCTAGACCATATCCAAGGTTCTAGAACCTTCTTCCTAGAAGGGGCACATTTTCCTCCAGGAAGAATTCATCTGGGCAGAAAGCCAGACAGCTAACAATGATCAGGCTCACATTCCAGTGACCAGATGCTTCAATGCTGCCTGCAAGATTCAATAACATCAAGAGCCCGTTTTCCAGGCCCCAAAATAAGACAATGGACTACAACTATTTTTTTCTTTTTAGGCCACACCCAGCAATACTCAGGGGTATTGGCTCTGCACTCAGGAATTACTCCTGGCAGTGCTCGGGGACCATATGGGATGCCCGGGATTGAACCCGGGTTGGCTGTGCAAGGCAAACACACTACCTGCTGGACTATAGCTCTGGCCCCATCAGGGGTTACTCTTTTTTTTTTTTTTTTGCTTTTTGGATCACACCTGGTGACGCTCAGGGGTTACTCCTGGCTGTGCTCGGGGACCATATGGGATGCCGGGATCGAACCCAGATCGGCATAGGCCGCCGCGTGCAAGGCAAACGCCCCACTCCCTGGGCTATCGCTCCGGCCCCATCAGGGGTTACTCTTGGCTCTGCACTTAGGAACTACTCCTGGCAGTGCTCGGGGAACCATATGGGATGCCGAGGATTGAACCCGGTTGGCTGCGTGCAAGGCAAACACCCTACCTGCTGGACTATCACTCTGGCCCCTCCACTACAACTTTATAGGCTGGGTTCTAAAATGTTCCCAGTTGGGGCCGGAGCGATAGCCCAGAGGGTAGGGCGTTTGCCTTGCACGCCACCGGCCTGTACCGGCCCTGGTTCGATTCCCGGCATCCCATATGGTCCCCCGAGCATCGCCAGGAGTAATTCCTGAGTGCAGAGCCAGGAGAAACCCCTGAGCATTGCCGGGTGTGACCCAAAAAAAGAAAAAAAAATGTTCCCAGTCAACTACCAAAAACTAAACATCGGAGTGGAGGACACTTGGTAGTTGGGCTGTCCTGCGGGACCATGTAGGATGCTGGTGATCAAACCAAGTCCACTGGCAACAAAGCACAACAGAGCGAGGGCCACCAGCCACAGGAAGGGCGTGCCTCAGAAGAAGACTTGGGTGTAGACACCTGTTAGACCCTTGGGCCTGCCACTCAGGCCCCTTTATAAGAGTCTGAGTCAGGGCCACCCGGCTAACTAACTGCATTCCAGTTCCAGCCTCTGACATTGGGGGGTATGTGGGCAAACGTGTTAGCCCTGTGAGATACATTGGAGGCAGAGACCGTAGCAGCTCCACCAAGCTACCACGGCTCTAGAATAAGCCTTGCATGCGGCCAACCCTGGTTCAACCCCTAGCACTTTAGCCCCTCTGGGGGGTGATCCCTGAGCACAGCTGGGATCAAAGAGAAAGAAAATCAACAAAAACAACCCCAGTTCCAGGATTTGACCCTCAACGTGCCCCCGTGCCGCCAACAGAGACTCCAGCCGCTGGTAAAGCGTTCGTTTTGCCGTGTTGGGTTTTGTTTGGCTGGTTGTGTGTACACAGAGTATACAAGTTGAGTTGTACAGAAGCCCAAGAAAGAGTGAGAGACAGAGGGGGGACAGGAGGGAGCTGCGGCTGGACAGGGGGCAGGGCGAGGGACGATAAAAAATAGAACCACATCGGACAACAATGGGGGGGGGGCGGGGCGGGCAGACACCAACACATCCGAGTAGAAAAGGGTGGGGGGGACAGAGGGAGGGGACCCTTCACCCCGCCACCTCCCCAGTCCCCCGCCTGGGTATGTACAATAAATAAGATTAAAAATAATTAACAAGATGCGTTTCTTCCCCTCCCACCCTATGCCAAATGCCCTGGGGAGGGAATGGCCTTTAGCAAAGATCGTGGCCTGATGGGGGGGTGCAGGGAAGGGACCCCCAGCTCCCTGAAGCCGCCCTGCCCCCCAGCCATACATAGACATTTCCTATACATTATGTACAAGGTGGAGGGAGTAGGGCTGTGGCCGTGAAGGGGGCATGGGGAAGGGGCGGGAAACCGTTACTAAATAGACATTTATACATATATATAAATAATTTCTCTGTACACCGACAGTGGGAGAAATGGGCGGAGGACTAGGAAGGCGGGGGTGGGGGAAAATTGAACATTGAACCCTGCCCTGGAGGGGGGCAGCATGAACACACCTGACAAATGGCCCCCTCCCAGGCGACAGGGCCCAGGGTTGAGTGAGCTCCTGAGGACGCAGCTCTGTCCTGCTTCCGGGGTTTCTCGGAGGAGGTGCCCGGCTGGGGTCACCCGCAGCGGCTGTGCGCCTGTGCTTGGGCCAGCAGGTCACTGAAGGAGTCGAAGAGCTGCTCGAGCCACGGCTGGTTCCTCATGCACTGCTGCACCACCTCCTCCCTGCCCCAGGTCTTCGGCGCCGCCCTCCACGGCCAGGGTCTGTAGGACAAAGAAGGGAGGAAGGCCCTGGGTCTGAGAGGAGGCTGGGTCTTGGTCCCTGGTCCCTGGGGAGTGCCGTGCCGTGCAGAATGGGATGGGAGAGAGGATGTGGGGGCTCACCTGGTCCCGGCAGCGCAGGAAGGTGTGGTACTTATAGTGGTGGAGTGAGTGGTAGAGGGTATAGTAGCCCGACTTGTCCAGCTCAACCTTGAATTCCTGGGCAGAAAGAGAACCAGCCTCAGCCCCTGCCCTGCCCTGCCCCTGCCCCAGGCTGCCCCTCTCCCCCGCACCACCCCACCTCGGCACCCACCCCAACACACCTGGGCTCGGACCACGCTCCTCTTGAGTTTGCTGAGTGTCTTACGGTTGTAGGGCTCCCCTGCAGGCCGCAGCCGCACGGCCCTCTTCCGGGGAGCCCTCCCCGCTCTGTTCCACTTGCAGCTGGGGGAACGTGTGCAGGGCATCCTGCAGGAAACCCACCAGGTCATTTGATACCTCCCAGGGGTCCCCACCCGGCTCAGCAGCACCCCCAGCTCTTAGCCAAGGGAAGAGATCCCGGGCTTCTCAGAGAACCCAAACATCTCCGCCAGAACTCTAGGGTCTGGGACAACTCCTATACCTGGGTGATCAGAGCCACATTAGTGATGACAGATTTTTTTTTCTTTTTTGGGTCACACCCGCGATGCTCAGGGGTTACTCTTGGCTCTGCACTCAGGAGTTACTCCTGGCGGTGCTCGGGGACCATATGGGATGCTGGGGATCGAACCCGGCCGGCATGGGCCGGCCGCATGCAAGGCAAACGCCCTACCCGCTGGGCTAAAGCTCCAGCCCCAGTGATGACAGATTTAAGAGTAGAAGCTCAGAGCCCCTCTAACATACTCTCCCCCAAACAGTTCCAGCCCCGATTCCCATGCCCAGCAGGTACCCTTCAGCCTCCAGAATTCCCTTGTCAATCCCAGACATGGCTCAAACCCCAAACGCTAACCTGAGAGTTGGCCTGAAATCCAAGCCAGAGGGGGCTGGAGAGCACAGAGGGAGGACGTGTGCCTTGAAGACGGCCCATATGGGTGCCACACGTCCCCTGCTGTTTCTATTCTATCACGGCCCCCTTTTCATTTGGCTTTTTGGGTCATACCCATCGATGTTCAGGAGTTACTCCTAGCTCTGCACTCAGGAATCTCTCCTGGTGGTGCTCAGGGACCATATGGGATGTTGGGGATCTAACTCGTGTCAGCTGTTTGCAAGGTAAATGCCCTATTTGCTGTGCTATCACTCCCTCTTTTATTTATTTGTTTTTTGCTTTCTGGGTCACACCCGACAATGTGAGCTGTACCCGGGAGGTACAGCTCAGGGGGTTCCTCCTGGCTCTGCACTCAGGAATTACTCCTGGCGGTGCTCGGGGGACCATATGGGATGACAGGGATAGAACCCAGGTCGGCGGGTGAAGGCAAACGCCCTACCCGCTGTGCTATTGCTCTGGCCCCCAAACAATATTTATTTGATCTGGGGCCGGAGTGATAGCCCAGCGGGTAGGGCGTTGCCCTTGCATGCGGCCGGCCCTGCCGGCCCAGGTTTGATTCCCGGCATCCCATATGGTCCCCGAGCACCGCCAGGAGTAATTCCTGAGTGCAGAGCCAGGAGTAACCCCTGAGCATTGCCGGGTGTGACCCAAAAAAGCAAAAAGAAAAAAAATTTATTTGATCTGATTTTTATCACGATTCATTTGTAGAATGTGTGAATTTTGTAATACCTGCTATACTATTGCTCAAACCCCTGACCCCCAAATCTTTTGCAGTTTCTCTTTCCCTAAATTAAATCTATTTCATTCCCAATAAGGGTTGTTCTTATTGTCCGTCCATCTATCTGTTCTTCGTCTACCAGCCGGGAACGCTGATCAGCCCCAAATGCGCCGGGGACCCAGTCACCTCAAGATGGTGACAAATACCCATTGGGCCCCCTAGGTTCCACCATGAATGACCCCTGAACGCACAACCAGAGTAAGTCCTGCACACCACTGG
Source organism: Cryptotis parvus (assembly GCA_021461705.1). Classification (NCBI taxonomy): domain Eukaryota; kingdom Metazoa; phylum Chordata; class Mammalia; order Eulipotyphla; family Soricidae; genus Cryptotis; species Cryptotis parvus. The sequence continues at coordinate 9,294 of JAJIBD010033195.1, read as the reverse complement.
GAGCCCCCCCACACACAAAAAAAAACTGCCCCAGAAGTCAGTGAAGCCCTGGCACTGGGCTAGGTGCCTGACGCGTAGCTACGGACTGCCCTGGGCAGATGGACATTCCATCCCAGAACCCTCCGCACGGCCCTGCTTGTCCTCGCTGGTGCGGCTGTAACGTGCACTGGAGGCAGCCAGGCCTCCCCTCTGCCCCACTCACCACTTCCACTGGGGTGGCCCCATCCCCACCCCCGCCCCCCCTCTGAAGCCCCCAGCACCTGCAGGGCTGGACTCAGCGACAGCCGCTTCAGGACTTTCTTCTTGTGCTCATTCAGGAGGCCGTCGATCTTCCGCATGGGCGGGAGGTACAGCTCATCTGCGAGCGGGTGTCAGGCAGCTCAGCCACCACGCACGGGCAAAGGCAGGCTGGGTGGGGGTCCCAGTTCCCCAAGAAGGGTCCATCCCGACTTCCTCCCTCAGACTATGGAGTCCACTCCCACACCTACCTCTCTCTCAGACCACAGGGTCCATCCCCTCCACCCTCAAACCACAGGGTCCACCCTCTCATGCTCCTCCCTCAAACCAAGGGGTCCATCTCCCAGCTCCTCCTTCCTCAGACGTGGAACCTGCTCCCTCCCCCGTGGGTACCCCCCCCCCCCCCCGGACCGCACACCCTGGTTTGGCTCTCACCGTGCGTGTCCTCCAGGGCCTGGATCATATCCGGGTCCAGCGCTGTGCTCACCAGCATCTCCACATAGCTTCGGTACATCTCCCGCGTCGCCCGCGTCTTCAGCAAACGCCCAGGGACTGCCCGCTCTGTGGAGACAAGAACACAGACTCAGGACCCCAGAAAGGAGGTAGTCCAGGCACTCAGCTGGGCCCTTGAGTGATCCTAGCTCAGGACATTCCCAGCAGCCCAGATATTCAGCACTGCAGCACTGGCTACAGCCAGAGTATGGCATGAGCGGGTAGGCACCTGCCATGCACGTAGCTAACTCCAGTTCCATCTCTGGCACCACTAGCACAGAGCCTTTGAGCACAGCTAGATGTGGGCCCCAAATCCACTAGCCAGAAAGTGAGAGCAGGGTGTGGTGACAGTACACAGGGGCCATGTCAAGGCCAGTACAAACACGTTAGGGGAACTGTCAATTTTTTTCTCCTTTTCGGTCATTGGGTCACATACTGCCATGCTGAGGGCTTCTTCTTGGTGGGACTCAGGGAACTGATCCCATTACCAGTTGCAGTATCGCTCTGGTCCCTAAGTTGTACAAACTGATGACATCAATAGCAGTCGTTCAAACTGATGACATCAATAGCAGTTGGCTTTCAACTCCTGGTCTCAAGTGACCAGTGCCTGGCACAGCAACAAATGACTGAAAACCAAGGGTTTATGGTATATGAATTCAAGACCTGGGCCTGTGGGAAACCTCACTAAACGTCTCCCTCATCCTGGTTTATTTATTTATCTGACGTTTTGGGCCACATCAAGAGATGCTCAGAGAGCACTCCTGGCTCTGCACTCAGAAATTATTCCTGGCAGTATTTGGGGGAACCTTATGGGATACCAACAACTGAACCTGAGTCAGCAAGGCAAATGCCCTACCCACCGTACTATCATTCCAACCCCATCCTGGTTCTAACTTCAGGCTGCCTCGGGAAAGACTACATTTCCCAGAGTCCCTTGCCGTTAGGCCTGGTCACAGGGCAGAGTGCTGGTTAGTATCACACACCAAGAATGTTGGCCCTGTGTTGCAGCCAGAGCTATAGCGCAGTGGGAAGGGCACCTGCCTTGCCTAGAGCCAGTCGGGAATGACCCCCCAGCACTCCATACACACAACAGTCCCTGAAGCTCACCAGGAGGGATCCCTGAGCACAGAGCCAGAAGTTAAGCCCAGAGCATTGCCAGCTGTGGCCCAGAACAACAAAACCCAAATTATCTACTGTGCAAAAAGGCAAGTGGACAGTCCCCCCTCCCTGTGCATGTTCCGAAGCTGGGTGGCCAGGCTGCCCCTGCAGGTGTGGACAGGACAACATGGCGAGGGAGGGCAGAGTCAAGACAGCAGGAGCAGCCTCGAGAAAAGCCGCATCATGTATAAAGCCCCAACTCGTGTTGGGGTCAGGGAGTAAGAGAACGCCGCCTCTCTAGCGTAGTCCGTGACAACAGCGACGCCTGCCCAGTCCCTAAGCACAAGGACAAGCTGCACCAGGCCTCCGCTGCCACTTTCAAAGAACAATCTCCTGCCCACACCTCGCCAGCACGAGACAATGAGCCTTTGTGTGAAACGCCTCCAGGTGTTTGGCAGATGGTCTGGGTCACACCTGGCTGTGCTCAGGACTTAGAGTGGAGCACCTCACTCTATGCAAGGGGATCACTTCTGGCGGGACTCGGGAATCACAGTCGGAATCGAGCTGGGGTTGGCTGTTTAAGGCAAATACCCTCACTGCTGTCCTCTCTCCCCCAACCCTGTAGGGGCCTTCTGCAGTTCCTGCCATCACAACTGGATGTCGTTTCAGCCAATTCACCTGGTGTCCTCCTCCACAGCACTTTATCTATAACCCTACTAGAGGGCTGAAGTCACAAGGCACAGTAAATGCGACCGACCTGTGGCCAGTCATCACATGACCTGTGGATTCCCAGCATCCAATATGGTCCCATGAGCCCTGCCAGGAGTAATTCCTGAGTGCAGTCAGGAGTAAGCCCTGAGCATTGCTGGGAGTGCCTCCCCCACCTCCACACCCCTCCACCCCCAAAAAAAGGCACAGTAAAGAGACCAGTTCCAAAAGTCTGGGGTTGATAACTCTTGGTCATGCGCGGCCGAGCCCCGAGGAGCTGTCTGCCCTGAGACAGGCCGAGAGCAGTCAGTGGTGCTGCGGCAGCCCAGCTGCTGTTGCTCTCTCACAGCCTGTTTCCTCCCTGGTGGTAAGAGGACTATACTAGCATGGTTTCCGGACCACTGTGGGAAATCTGGCAAAAAGTTCTATTTATTTATTTATTTATTTATTTATTTATTTATTTATTTATTTATTTGCTTTTTTGGGGGTCACACCTGGCAATGCTCAGGAGTTAGTCCTGGCTCTTTGCTCAGGAATTACTCCTGGCAGTGCTTGGGGGACCATATGGGACGCTGGGTTCGAACCTGGGCCAGCACAGGCCGGCCACGTGCAAGGCAAACACCCTACCCGCTGGACTATTACTCTGGCCCCATGGCAAAAAGTTTTTTATTTTTTTTTGGGTCACACCCGGCGACGCTCAGGGGTTACTCCTGGCTCTGCACTCAGGAATTACTCCTGGCGGTGCTCGGGGGACCATATGGGATGCCGGGGATCGAACCCAGGCCGGCACAGGCCGGCGCGTGCAAGGCAAATGCCCTACCCGCTGGGCTATCGCTCCGGCCCCGCAAAAAGTAAGTGCAAGGCAAACGCCCTACCCGCTGGGCTAACGCACCAGCCTGGAAGCTCTTTTTCTTTTCACTATTCCTGGTGGTGCTCAGGGGACCATATGGGAATCCGGGGATCGAACCCGGGTCAGCTGCGTGCAAGGCAAGCACCCTACCCACTGGACTATCGCTCCAGCCCTAGGGGTTACTTTTAGCTCTGCATTGGGAATTACTCCTGGTGGTGCTCATAGAACCACATGGGATGCTGGGGATTGTACCTGGGTCGGGCTGCAAAAAGTCCTACCCATTTTATAACCAACACTCTGACCCCATCAAGGCTTACTCCTGGCTGTGTGTTCAAGGATAACTCCTGGCAAGGTTCAGGATATCATATGGAGTCCCAGGGATCAAACCTGGGCGGGCTGTGTCTGAGACAAGGGCCCTTCCTGTTCTGCTCTAGTCCTGATCTGCTTTTGTTTTGTTTTGGGGTCACACCTGGTGGTGTTGAGAGCTTGCTCCTGCCTCTACACTCAGGGATTACTCCTGGCAGTGTTCGGGGACCCTAAGGGACTCTGGGATCAAACCCAGGTCAGTCGTGTGCAAGGCCAGTGCCCTTCCCGCTGTCCTATGGCTTTGGTCCCCTAATCTGCTTTAGTGATTTCATGCTGCTCCTCTGTGGAACTGTCCCACATCTCCTGAAGGCCCAAGTCTTGCCCCCAGGCCCCATGCCCAGTCCTCACCATCCTCACTGGGCGCTCCAGGGGATGATTCTGAATCCGAAGAGCTTCCGGGAGGGGCTCCCCCTGCCGAGGCATTGCCTGCCGCCTCCTTCAGCCACTTCTTCCTCTTCTTAGGGGTGGCTCTGCCTTCACCTTGGTGGGCCTGGCCTTTGGGAGGCGAGCCGTGGTGGTCTGGCTGGCAGCGAGGCTCCGTTCAGGCCGTGCCTGGCGCCCACTTGCACCTCGAAGGGAGACGCTCCCCCGTGAGCCTCGCTCCCGCTCCTTCTCCTTCTCCTTCTCCACAGGTCGAGGTGGGGAGGGCTTGTCCGGGGGAGGGGGTTCAGGCATGGCCGCCTCAGTGGTCTGCTCAGGGGGTTTTCAGAAGGTGCCTTTTCGGGGGTCTCAGGCTTTGGAGGTGGTGCTGGGGCCTTGGGGGGTGGTGCAGAGCTGCTGCCCCGACAGATGTGGGGCCCTTGGACTGCCCAGAGCGCCTGAAAGGTCATGTGGAAGAAACTGCATCAACCACCGCAAGAACCCCCCAAATTTCCTGTTTGGTACTCCCACAAATCACAGAGTTTGAAGCACAGAGCATTTATCCCTCTCTCTGAATCTAGACCCCCATTTCTTTGATTTATTTTTGGTTTTGGGGCCACACCTGGCAATGCTCAGGGTTATTCCAGGCTCTGCACTCAGGGATCACTCCTGGTGCTTGCCGGGACTGAACCTGGTCAGCCATGTGCAAAGCAAACCCCCTCCCTGCTGCCCTATTGCTCCAGCCCTACGTCAGCCCCTTTCCTGACCCTGACATTATATCCTTTCTTGAAGCCCCCCAGCCTGCCACCCACAGAGTCCCCATATCACATACCTGACGGGCGCTGGGGGTCGGTGCCAGGGCTTTCGGGCACAGACTCGTACATAATCCTTCTTGTTGACATTTTCCAGGAACTTTACATAAAGGCGCTGGTAACGGTTCTTCGCGTCCCCAAAATACCCCCAAATACTACGGAAGGAAAAAAAAACATATGTGGAAAGGAGGACAGAAAAAATTGGGGAAAAAATGCACGTGAGTCAAGAGTTATGTATCCATGTGGCAAATAATGCAGAAGCTTCATTAGAAAGGACCCCAAGGGGAGCCCCCCAACACCCAAACTCCCACCGTGCCCTGTGGTCCTGAAGAGACGTAAGGAACCTCCCCCGCACGGACGCCCTGGGGCCCAAGTCCCCACTGCCCTCAACACACTCACATTGCTGGTGGCACAGAACTGCCGCTGCCCGTCCTTGATCTCGGGGTGAATTTCTGCAGCAGAGCCTTCTGGACACGCCAGATGGGGGGTGGCTCGCGCCCCGTCTGCAGTGCCAGCTGAGGGGGACAGCGAGGCAGCAGGTCAGTGCCCTCCTGTCCTGCAGGCCCGCTGTCCTCCCCACTCACTCTGCAGAAGAGCCTGCCTGTGACAGTGTGCAGGCAGCAGGCCGAGCACCTTCTCCAGTGCTCTCAACCTCGGCACGTGCTGCTCAAGGCTGGCGCCACCCCTACACGCCCCAAAAGTTAGTCCCCACCTTTACTGGGAGGTATACGGCAGTGGATCGAGCCCCCAAAAAGTTTCCTGTGGGGTCTTTGTTCCAAGAATAAGCAAATGCACCCAATGGGGCGAGGCCCTGGGTCCTTAAGACACGGGTGACTGTGATCTGAATCCCCAAGGGTAGGGTATGGCGGGGCAAAGGCTCCTGTCTCTGCTCCTGCACCCCAACACTGACGCTACGCCCCCACAGGCCCTGGGAACTGAGGGCTGCTCGTCAGCTTGGTGCTGGAGCTCAGGGAGCAAAAGGGCGTCCAAGAGGGCCCAGGCATGGCATAGCTCGCATCAAAGCCTTGGGGCGTGAAGACAGCAGCCCTGAAGGTTACGGCAGGCTGCGCCTTGCCAGGAGTGAGGGGCTGGTTGGGACTCGGGACTGCTGTGTCACTGCTCAGGGTCCAAAGGGAGCCACCGACAGGGCAGGAGGGTACAGAGGGTGGGGAAGGTGCCTTCGGTCTGTGCCGACCCCAAGTCGGTGCTAGGCAGCTCCTAGGAGGGTACAGAGGGGGGGAAGGTGCCTTTGGTCTGTGCTGACCCCAAGTCGGTGCTAGGCAGCTCCTACACACACTGGACAGTCACGTGATGCCCAGGATCCCCTGTGCAGAGGACAATGCCAAGCAACTGCCATCTGCACAGGGAGGGCTGGGATCCATTAGTAATGTCTGCCCTGGCATCAACCGCCTCTCTGGGCCTGTGTGCCAGATGCTGTCTGCTCCTGGCTCCCGCGCCTTGTTCCTCACATCAGCCCCTGGGTCATCAGCACAAAGAAGGGGTGAGGGTGAATGAGGGTCAGGATGAATCTGGATGACATCCAGAACTCAACAATTCACATGTTCCCAATTGGGTCCTACTCTGGCACCCAAGTCAGTGGCCCAAGGAAAGCAGAGTCTATCCCACACCACGTCCTGCCCTGCTGCGAACTCTCCCCAGGACAGCAGTCTACGGCCCGCACTGGCCTATTTCCTCTCCCTTCGCTGGTCCCTGCCCAGCAGGTCACCCAGACCCCTCAAGGCACAGCAGACCCTCCCACCCCTACACACAAGTAGGGGATCTCCCTTAGAGAGTGGCTTTTCCCTCCATGGGAACATGATATTTGGTGCTCCTGTTTTTACAAATCTTGGGAAAAAATCCATAAGCCCTCCCCGCCACCAAGGGAAGGCCTCTGTCCCCGCCACCAAGGGAAGGCCTCTTTCCCTCCACTAAGGGAAGGCCTCTGTCCCCTCCACCAAGGGAAGGCCTCTGTCCCCGCCACCAAGGGAAGGCCTCTGTTCCCGTACCATCTACCAGCATCGTCTAAAAAGCAGACTCAAAATTTTTATTTTGAGGGGGCCGGAGCGATAGCCCAGCAGGTAGGGCATTTGCCTTGCACACGCGGCCTGTGCCAGCCCGGGTTCAATCCCCGGCATCCCCTATGGTCCCCCAAGCACCGCCAGGAGTAATTCCTGAGTGCAGAGCCAGGAGAAACCCCTGAGCATTGCCAGGTGTGACCCAAAAAAGCAAATAAATAAATAAATAAATAAATAAATAAATAAAATGAATTTTTATTTTGAGGTGGTACTGGGGATTGAACCGCACTTGGACACCGTAAGGCACTGTCTTCACCCCCAAACTACCTCGCCAGCACAGGGTGATCTTTCATTTTTATTTCTGGGTCATACCCAGCCATGCTCAGGGCTTACTTCTGGTTCTGTGCATAGGCATCACTCTCCACGCTATTCAGAGCCCATTATAAAACTTGGGTCAGCCCTGGTAAGGCAAGTTGCCTTACCTGCTATGCTATAGCTCCCACCCCCAAGCTGATTTTTTTTTTTTTGTTTTGTTTTTTGGATCACACCCAGCAATGCTCAGGGGTTTCTCCTGGCTCTGCACTCAGGCATTATTCCTGGCAGTGCTCGGGGACCAGATGGGATGCCGGGATCGAACCCGGCCGGCATGGACCGGCCTTGTGCAAGGCAAACGCCCCTACCCGCTGGGCTATCGCTCTGGCCCTATGATTGTTTTCAAATAGTGGCCAACAAGGTTATACCCATTGGTGCTTAAGATGCCAGGGATGGAACTTAGGTGACTATTTCCCCTCTCAGCAGGTTGATTCCTGAAACCACTCAATTCACCATATTCCAAATCCCAAACCATCCAGGGACAAGCTTCCCCCAAAGCACCAGTTCCAACGTGAGGCAACATCCTTGTCTGGATACAAACTGTCTGACCACTCAAGCCCCGCCTTTATATTTCATGCCAATCACAATGACCACGTCCCATCTCTGGCCAATCTTCCAATCAACCAAGTCCCAACTCTATGGAAGTCACTGCTGATTGGAGGCGATTTGACGGGTAACAGGTCCAAAGAGTTATTACTGTCATCTTGGCCCTCAATATTAAGTGGAGCCAATCAGTCTCTTCTTGGGTGTTGGCCAAGAGAAAGCAGGGAGAATATAACCGAGCTAGAAGCAACCAGGCTGGTATTTACAGGGAAGCTCAGAATCCATTCACAGGAATCTGCGTCCACAGAACTCAGGTGTACACAGCCCACCACTGAGCGAACCTCAACATAATCCGCTGACTCCCCATTATGCACCTAGTCACTCAACGCCAGGGATTCCTCGACCCTACAAACACACCATGTTTTCACTCACCCCTGAGCTTTGCACAGGCTGTGCCCTCTGCCTGAACCGGCCTCCACCCATCGCTCAGCCCTTATCACGCCTTGTGCAAATCTCTCACATCCCCAAGAGCTGGGAGCGAATACTCTAGTCAGAGGAGCGAGGCTGATGCACACAGAGCAATGCAGCAGTACCTGCCCATATCGCTCTAGCACCTGAACGCCACCAACCCTAACGGCGTGCTGCCAACTGACAAGCAGCTCCTTCTCCCCTCACTCCAGAACTGGATGTCTGGGGCTGGAGCGACAGTCTAGCGGGAGGGCGTTTGCCTTGCATGTGGCCGACCTGGCATCCCATACGGTCCCCGCGCACCGCCAGGACTAATTCCTGAGTTCAGAGCCAGGAGTAACCCCTGAGCATCACCGGTTATGGCACAAAAAGGCAAAAAAAAAAAAAAGAGGGCCGGAGCGATAGCCCAGCGGGTAGGGCGTTTGCCTTGCACGCGGCCGGCCCATGCCGACCCGGTTCGATCCCCGGCACCCCATATGGTCCCCAAGCACCGCCAGGAGTAATTCCTGAGTGCAGAGCCAGAACTAACCCCTGAGCATTGCCGGGTGTGACCCAAAAGCAAAAAAAAAAAAAAAAAAAAAAAAAGAACTGAATGTCAGTGACACCCGGTCGGCGGCTTAGGGTTACTCCTGATGCTCAGAGGACCATATGGGATGGCGGGGTCTAACCCAGGTTGGCCTCGTGCAAGGCAAATGCTGCACCCACTGTACTATTGCTCCAGCCATAGGATGTCTATGTCTTGATCTACAGAAAGGATGGGAAACATCTTAACACTTTTTTTCTTTCTTGGTTACAAAGTTACATGGTTGCAGATGAAACACATTGGATACATTGTTTCTGGACTACACCCTGCAGGGTGCTCCCAGAATGTAATCTGAGGAGGCTGCAGGAGTCAAACCTGTGCCTCTTGCAGACAAAGCAGGAACTATCTTCCCACCATCTAAGATATTCCATACAGTAAAGAGGATAGGCG
>JAJIBD010033194.1:0-68950 GCA_021461705.1 Cryptotis parvus | reverse complement strand
AATCCATCTCTGTTCCAATTCTATTTTGTGCTTCAAATCATTGTCCTCTATTCCAAGGAGATTAGAATAAGTATCAGAAATGAGAGGGAAGCAATAAAAATAAAAATTCCACTTTGATCTGTTCATGTAGAATATTTTGTGGTGCAAAAAGAGAACAGTGAGAAGCAGTGGTTCTTCTTCAAAGCAGGGATCTAAATAGTGTATGACAGTCAATTACTGAACATAACTGGGCTTTCACACTTTCTACTTCAATGAGAATGTAAAGGAAGCATCATTCCTTTCTCAAGAAAACAACTTTGATAGGAATATTTAGGCAACAGAACTGGAGGAACAGAATTCTTATTAATTTATCAAATATACTATATTTGAATTTACTGAAACTATTGTTTCTAGGTCTGTTTTAGGTAACTAATAATTATTAAATCAAATAGTTTTTAAAAATAAAGTCTGAAATTCACCTGTATATATTAAACACTTAATTTCTTGGGTGCATATTAGAAAGAGTTCACTAATATTAAAGCAGAAATAACCACCAAAAAATATAATTCGGGAAATCTTCCTTTGAAAAAGTAATAAGATCTTTGCAGTAGAAGTCAAAGCCCTCAAAACATCCAAGAGAGGGCCAGAGTGATAGTATAACAGGTAGGGCATTTGCCTTGCATGCTGCGGACCCAGGTTCAACTCCCAGCATCCCATATGATCCCCCTGAGCACAACCAGGAGTAATTACTGAGTTTAGAGTCAGGAGAAACCCGAGTATATTCGGGCATGATTCAAAAAGCAAAAAAAAAAAAATGCATCCAAGATAACACAAAAATGGTAAGGTAAAACTATATGATTAAATAAGAGAATAAACAAAGAGACAAGAACAAAGGTAGGTAACAGGAAAGGAGAAAGACAGTGTTCTAAACATGTTTTGAATCTGCGCTTAAAATGTCGTCTAGAAATATGTCAAGTGGGTGGCCAGAGAAATCGAAAGTACATGATTTATTTACTAACAAAGTCAAACTTCAGATTATTCATCATTTAAAAAATGTTTTTATTAAATTATCACTTGATATCACTTGATATCCTGTTATTCATCGATTTATTCAAGTGGGCACCAGTAGCATTTCCATTTGACTGTAAACTAAAGAACTGTAATATACAAAGTTATTAATAGTTGGTTTTTAGGCACAAAGCACACATACAGGGCAGTGCTCAGGGGTTATTCCTGGTTCTGCACTCAGCACTCAGGAATTATTCCTGGTGGTGCTTGGGGACCATATGGGATGCCTGGGATCAAACCCCGGGCGTGCTGCATGCAAGGCAAACGTCCTCCCCACCTTGCTATTGCTCTGGTGGAAGGCAGATATATTTTAACATCAATCCCACCACCAGTCTCAGCTTCCCTCCACCAGAGTGCCATCTTGCCTCCTGCCTCCTCTCTAGCCTGTCACCTTGACAGGAACATTTCCAAGTTTGGTAGTTGTAACTTAGATTTCCTGTTTTCAGTGCTGCTGAGTCAATGCCCTGACACCCAGTAATTCCTGTCACTGGTATCTGTGCCCTGATACCCATAATCCCTCTCTCCTGTCAACAGTGTAACTGAGCCCTGTTCCCCATAATCCTTCTCTCCTCTCAACAGTGTCTTCCCTAACCCATATCCCTCTCTCCTGTCAACAGTGTAACTAAGCCTCAACCCTGTTCCCCTATTACTTCCCTCTCTCAACTTATTCCTCCCCACCCCTGATATTTTCTCCTCTTCACTGTATTGTGAGATATTTCTTCTCTTTCCTGTATTGTGGGATAGAGGCTAATCTAGGAATTCCTTTTCTTTTTTTTTTTTTTCTTTTTTTTTTTTATTTTTTTTTAAGTATTTTATTATACCACGTGAGATATACAAATAAAAAGATATACAATTAAAAGTTCATTGGGTTTTGGTCATACAGGTTTCAGCATTGTCCCTCCACCAGTGCCCATCCCCCCAACACCCGGTCCCTCCCCCTTCCCCAGCCACAGGTTCTTTATTTTCCTTTCTCTTTTCCTTCCCTTCCAGACTATGATTACAGAATACATAAAAGGTGTATTGTATCTTTTGCCTCTATTTAATGCTCAGTTCAGGTTGGCCTCGACTTGTTAGCCTGTTATTTTCTGTCTTACCTAAACTGACTCACACTTGTGATAATCCCACTTGACAAGACTTGATATATGTTTACGATATTGTATCATATAGTTATATATTTATAACCCCCTGGCTTCACCAAACTTTCAGTCCATCCATTAGCAAATTTTATAACTTATTTTCTAACAGCTTAGTATTCCATTGTAGATGTACCAAAGCTTTTCCAGTCATCGATTTCCCTTTCTATACTAGATTTCCTCATCCTCTTATTAATATTCCACAGATTATTAATCTTTTAAGAGAATACCATCTCCTTCATGTCTCCCTTTATCAGCAAAACACTAATGGCTGGGGCAAAGACTTCAACAATGCTAAAGAATAAGGTGCCACACAGAGAAAATCATTGAAATCTAGTAGAGGCCATATTCTGACTTAAAGGCAGCTGCAAAATCAAATTTCTCAGGCTGAGCAGAGAGGGAAAGAGTCTGGGGGATCTAAATCCTGCATGTTCAGGGACTAAGTTTTGATTACAAGCATCACATGACAGAGACTCAGTCTTGGCAGAGACTCACAGACATGGGGCAGAGCTGCTACTGGCTCTCCCTATGCCCAGCCACTCACGAGGTGCCCAGGAGGGATGGGGGATTCTAGCCCTGGCCCGCCACCCCAGCAGAGCCTCGCAACAAGCCATATGACCCCCTACTGCATGAGGGCCTCCATTTTCCACATCCGGACTTCCCTCTTGTCAGAACTCCACCCAGCAGACCAGCCTATCACAGCCCAGCTCGTGGCTGCTTGCGGCCATGCGGTTCACCAATAAATGCTGGATTTAATGATGACTACAAGAGTATGCTACCCACACGGCTGAGCCTGGCAAGCTACCCATGTCGTATTTGATATGCCAAATACCAGTAACAATTTTAGACCTCATTCCCATGACCTGATGGAATGATTTGAGGCTCTTTATGTTCCTGGAGCAAGCAGGTACCCTTGGGCTCTACTAGCATGAGACAGGACATATGGAGATGTTGCTGGAGATATTACTGGTGCCCTCTCGAGCCAATCGATGATGAACGGGAAGACAGTGATACAGTGATACAGTGATCACATGACCAACCTTTTCCTCCAGCACCACCTGCTGTATGCAAATCTGGCATCTGACCTTGTTGGCTAAGTATCCCCAGAGAAGCCCCCCGGTTCTCGAAGCACTGTTTGAGAAGTCCCCATGCTCAAAATCACAATTCCACAATTCCTCTTTTATCCCCCTGTATATATTTCTATTTCTATTAAAAATTGAATAAGAACAGGCGGGATGGTATTACTGAACGCCTTATATCAAAATAATTGTAATGTTGATCTTAAGAGCTGAGAGACTACAGAAGTCGTCTCACTCCCATTGCCAGAGTACACGTGGATAGAGCATCTGTGCTTGCTTTGCTCTTTCCCTTTCCAAAGCAACAGACTGTAGTCATGGAGGTGTCTGCTGGACTCCTCCCAAAGCCTCATGGGAAATCTACCATCTGGAAGATGTTTAAATCTTTTGTTTGCAAGGTGGATGGGGAGGAGTTTGAGCCACATCTGACAATGTTCAAGTGATGCAGTGCTCAGAGATTACTCTTGGCAGTGCTCAGGAGCCATATGGAAGTGCTGGGATCAAACTGGAGTCAATCATATGTACACACAATGTCTATTGTATTTGCTATCTAGTCCACTTTGTGGAAATCATAACCGAAGACTAAAACAAACCTGACAAATGTGAACACCAAACATAACCCTGATCTTAGAAATATCGCTAAGATCCAGATTCCATATCAGTAAATGAAGACAAAGATGCAAAATAATTTCCTCAGGTGAGCATTCATTCTACAGTTACTGAATTCTAGGCATCAACTCTATAAAGATATGCAATTTTTAAAGAAAGTCATTATTTTAAATGGCTGACAATCTAGAAGAAATTTAGCATCAGTTAAATTAATTTATGGATAAGAGTTTGTTATTTGCCAAAAATTGGAGTGGAAAAAGTTAAATTTAAGCCTAGTACTCCTTAATCAAAAAATCTGCCATCTTTTTTACTAGTTCAAAATTCCCATTTTTCTTGTATAAAATAGATTTTCCAACTTGTTTTATATTTTTAGTAGTCATATTTGTTTCTTAAATCAATTTATGATACACCTCTGTAACATATATTAGCTTCATGAGCCATAAAATACTTCAATGTGACAACTGTCATCCAAATTCCGAAAGAGGCATTGGAGGCTTTGATGTTTTAAGAGGCAGAATGAAAAGTTGAAGAAAGGGGAGGGTGTCTATGGAGTCGGATATGAGTTAGTGTTTCATTGTGCTTGTATTCTCCTACCTCATAATTGACTCAGTCTTCAATATGTGATCGGATTTCTTAGACTCCCACTTACTCTTCTATTAGTAAGAATGAAATATATATTATATATATATGGGCCTGAGGTATATATTTTCATTGGAAATAGACAGGCACACAGATATATCAAAACATTTATCAATAATTCAGTATAGCTTCTTTAATGGATTACTTTTTAATTCTTTAACAGAATTAAATAATTGACAGAAAATATAGAGATGGTTTTGCTTTTAATGTGCATTTGATTCCATTTATTAGCACACTTGGTGGCACTTTTAGATTCTTATACTATAAACTTTGTTTTCATTTTCTGGTTTAATTTGGTTTGGGGGCCATACCTGGTGGTGTTCAGGACTTATTCCTGTTTGTCCTCAGGTATCAAACCTGGGTCTGCCACATGAAGGCAGATGCTATATCCACTATATTATCTGTTTAGCCCCTAAATGTTGCTTCTTGTCTACATCACCCAAAACATAGTCCTTTCTTCTCTGCACTCACTTTCCTGCCTGGATTTAATTTTCAGCCAAAGAATCTACACAGTGAGATACACATATTGAAAAGATATGAATAGTATTAGATATAAATACAGAGAGCTAAATGCCTTCTGCTAACCTAGTCTCTGCTGGTCTCCCTCCATCATCGTGTTTCACAATCTCTAGCTTATTGATACTTGCTTGTATATCTTTAAAAACAAGTTGGTAAACAGAAGCTTATTTTATTTAAATTTGTAAACAGAATTATGCTAGTTAGTCTGCTTGGTTTTTCCTCAGAGATAGTCATTTTTCGTTTGCCTGTGTTACGACTTATCATATTTAAAAATTATAACTAACAAATGTGTTTCTTAGGCAGTTCCTAACATTGGCTAGTGGCTTCTTTTCATATAATCATATGATAAAAGTTATTATATTTATTAGTGGTATTTAGACATTCATGATTAATCTCTGATGTGCAAAGCTATTTTGCATAATATCACACCAAACATCTGGATAAAAGTTTAACATTTAAGCACCTCAGTTTTATACTTTCAGTTATCCTCATGTTTGACATCTTACAGAGCAAACATCCAGATGCGTCATCAAAGATTTTGCTTCTGATCCATCTGTTTTAGTATCGTACAATATTTCTCTAAAGAATTTTTTAAAAATTGTCTTAATAAACAGCCTTCCTCTAGTATTTTTTCCAACTGCTCTTTTCTTTTCTTGGCAAAAGACCCAATTTCTTAAAGTTTCTAAATAGCTATTTACAGATATATGTATATATTATGTATATACATATTGTATATATAACTAAACTTCTCATATATTTTCCAATCATGACTATTATAAACTAATGTTGAAAGAAAAAATCTATAATTTGGTACAAAAAATTGACTGTGAAATATGGCCAGTCCATAAAAATTTGAACTTTATCATTTAAGAAAAACATTTATTCTCTCAATGTTAAAGATTTGTTGAAAATAATTTTTGATATTTCAATAAAATAAAAATAATACATTTAAGCTGTGGCTAGAAAAAACTGCATGGTGTTCATCCCCTCTGTCTTCTTTCCCTGCAAGTACACGATTCCTTTTGACACTCTTGTTAAAACTACTCCACCCTTCAGTTGTCACTTGCTAAGACTTAAGCTATCTTTCTCCATAACTAAGCTATATTGACAGCTTTCATTCATGTGTCTGTCAACTATATTCATTTAGTTCTTCATGATACTGCAAAAGAATGAATAGATTCAATTTAATTTTTAAGAAAAATCATCTGAGAGGATCAGCACATACTATTGGCTAACTCCACTCTGTCCGATTTCTGTCCTGGGGCAATCAGTCATAGGGAAAGTTAACTGCAAGCATAGATTTGGTGTAGTTGTTTGATCTTATGTATTTAGCAATGATTTTAGACAATCATAACCTTATCATTATGAAGTCAAAGATTTATTTTCAAATGACTTTCAAGGCACCTCTTAAAAAGTGTTTTGTATTTATAGTGCTATAGTACAACCTACCTCATCATTATATTTAACATTGCATATTTAACCAGTTATAGTTAACTCTTTATCTTCATTCTCTCTGCATTAATGCATTAGCAACTGATTACCTAAACTTTGTATTTTTCTGTTTTAACTCATCCATAACATAAGCCTACTTCCATAAGTTTAGAGCAGTTTTCTCAGCTATGTTTCTTTAAATTAACTCTAAAGTTGAAAAATATTCTAGATCAAATTTTATGCTTTCTGTTACTAAATTAAATAAGCAGATATTTACAATAAGCATTGTTTGAATAAACCTTTACAAAAGCCTATAGAGAAATATGAGGGGAATAGAAATAAATATTATAATAGGGTACTCTCGTTGTTTAATACATCACTTAATGAAAATAATTGGTTACATTCTTGTGGTACAGAGGGTCAAACTCACGACTGGACACATGTGAATTATGAGATCCACCATTTGGTTACATTTCCAGTAACTTTATACATCATTTTATATGTGTTATCTTGTTTATTCACAAAACAACTAACCAATAGTAAGTTGTCTATCTTTGGTTTACAGTACAAGAATCTGAGCATAGGAAAAGATGGAGTGATAGCACAGCAGGTAGAGCATTTGTATTGCACCCGGCTGACCTGGGTTCAATCCCCAGGATCCCATATGGTTCCCGAGCACTGCCAGGAGTAACTTCTGAGCAGTGCTGGGTGTGACTCAAAAAAAATTTCTATCACTTGATCACTTGACTTCCTGTTGATCATCAATTTGCTAGAGCAGGCACCAATATCATCTCCATAAGTACAACTGAAAGCAAGTGTAACCTAAGGGCATCTGCTGCGCTCTAGGAACACGAAGAGCCTCAGACCATTCCTTCAGGTCATGGGAATGAGGTCTATAATTGTTACTGGTTTTTGGCATGTCAAACATGAC
Organism: Cryptotis parvus; assembly: GCA_021461705.1. Classification (NCBI taxonomy): domain Eukaryota; kingdom Metazoa; phylum Chordata; class Mammalia; order Eulipotyphla; family Soricidae; genus Cryptotis; species Cryptotis parvus. The sequence goes on along the minus strand of JAJIBD010033194.1, from coordinate 61,565 downwards.
ATGGGTAGTTTGCCCATCTCTGCTGTAAGGGGGTGGTATACTCTCAGTAGTAGGCTCTCATCTTGTGCATTTACTAGTGAACCACGTGGCGCTATGGGGAGAGATTGGCTTTTCTCTTGGGTGGAGCTCTGATGAGCTGTGGAACCCGGATGTTGAAAATGGCAGCCCTCATGCTGTAGGGGTTCCTCTGGCTTCTTGCGAGGCTCTATTGGGATGGTGGGCCAGGGCTAAAACCCGCCTTCCCTCACTGGTGCTTCATGATCAGCTGAGCACAGGGAGAGCGGATAGCAGCTCTGCCCCGTGTAACATTTAATATTGAAAAGATATTAATTGTATTAGATACAAATACCAAGTCTATTCAATTAATCAACCATCCAGTTATTTGGCCATTGGGGAGCAGCAGGTAAGTCAGCTTACCTATAGGGTTTCCTGAGTTGGCCAGGACTGATCTATGATCAGAGAGACAAGAATAAGCCCTGAAAGAAGATTTGGCCCCTAACAAAAACAAAAAAAATATTAAGGTGTTTATGTGGTCAGCATGTGACTTTCCTAGTTGTATTCTATTCTTGTGTAACCTGAATTAGATATGCCTTAGATCAGAAGAGAAAATACTAATATATGCTTTACTATATTTACAAATACTTACCTAATATATGGTATTAGTAAAATATTAATATAAGGGTTTCTTCATCTCCTTGCTGGTAGATAAAAAATATGAATATATGGTATTAATTATATTAATCTCACAGACATGGGGCAGAGCTGCTACTGGCTCTCCCTATGCCCAGCCACTCTTGAGGTACCCAGGAGGGATGGCGGGTTCTAGCCCTGGCCCGCCACCCCAGCAGAGCCTCACAACAAGCCAGATGACCCCCCACTCCAAGAGGGGCTGCCATTTCCACATCCGGATTCCCCCTCGTCAGAAGACCAGCCTATCACAGCCCGGCTCGCGCCGTTGCAACAGGGGTGAACCAATAAATGCTGGATTTCTAGATGACTACAAGAGTATGCTACCCACACGGCAGAGCCTGGCAAGCTACCCATGTCGTATTTGATATGCCAAATACCAGTAACAATTATAGACCTCATTTCCATGACCTGATGGAATGGTTTGAGGCTCTTTATGTTCCTGGAGCAAGCAGATGCTCTTGGGCTCTACTAGCACGAGACAGGACATATGGAGATTTTACTGGGGCCCGCTCGAGCCAATCAATGATGAACAGGAAGACAGACAGTGACAGTGACATGGTATTAATACAATATTTACAAATACCATACTAATATATGATATTGTAAAATATTAATATAAAGATCATACTTTGTTTCTATCCTGGAAGGTGACATTGCGCATATGAATTACTTTCCTAAATTTTAGTTGTTTCATGTTCAACTAAGTTAATGTTTATTTATTTTTTTTTAAGTATTTTATTATCCCGTGAGATATACAAATAAAAGTATACAATTAAAAAGTTAACTAAGTTAATGTTTAAATGTTTGCTTTCACTGAACAATTTCTAAACAATTTTTTTTTTCTGAAGATAGACGATTGGACCTGGGGAATTAGTATAGAGATTAAGGCACTCACTTGCCTTGCAGGCAATGAAACTCGTGTTTTATACTCAGCTATACTATGATCCCATGAGTGTTTCATGGCTTACTCCTGAGAAAAGAGCCTGTATATGCCCACCTCCAAGAAAGAACCACAAAACTATTGATGGCAAAATGTGATACAGAAATTGTGACTGTGTATTTAATAATATATTTGAAAATGTATCTCCAGTGATGCCATATAAAATCAGCATCCTTAGTTAGTTGGTATTTAGTAACATGTGAAAATGTCAACAGAAAGCAATAATCAGCCCCATTTGAAAAATAGGAAATGAGACTCAGAAATATCAGGTAATACTTTTAGAAAAAAAAAGTCCATTATGAAGTAATAAAATAATAACTCAAGCACAGAGTTGGCCAACTTCAAAGACCAGAATTTTTCACCTGCCAAACTGCCTCTGGAGTGTTTTTTATTGCCTTTATTTCACACTGAGTCTAGAATTAGTCTAATATCAGGTATAAAACAAAAAAATTGACTTGCTAGCACTGTGGGTAAGAATCATTTCACGGAATCAATCAAATTGTTTATAAATGTTGATAAGGTATGTGTTCCATTGATTTTTTATGAGAAGACTCCCCTGCCAAAGGAAACATACTTTACATCTATTAAATAACTTTTTAATTTATAGAATTTTAATGAAAAAGCAAGAAAAAAATTATTGAGGCATAAAGTAATGTTCTCTTCAGCAGGCCAGATTTTTTTTATTACAATTACAAAGATATACAATTAAAAAGTTCATATTTGGGTTTTGGTCATAAGTGTTCCAGCACCCATCCCTCCACCAGTGCACATCTCCCACCACCAACGTCCCCGGTTCCCTCCCCACTCCCCCCAGCCCACCTCCATGGCAGGTTCTTTATTTCTTTCCTTTCTCTTTCTTTCTATTTTCATTCCCTTCCAGACTATGGATTACAGAAGAACATACATTAAAGGGTTGTCATGTGTATCTTTTTGCCTGTGTTTAATGCTCAGTTCTAGGTTGGTATTAGTACCCTTGACAATTGTTAGCACACTGTTCAATTTTCTGTCTTACCTAGCCTCTGACTCCCACACGTTTGTGATAATTTCCACCTTTGACAAGACCTCCTGATACATGTTTCACTTGACCTTGGATATTGGTATCATAATATGTACATATATATTTATGTCATGCAAATAAATGTAGTCATTCTGTATCTGTCTCTCTCCTTCTGGCTAATTTCACTCAACATAATCTTCTCCATGTCCATCCATTTATAGGCAAATTTTATAACTTCATTTTTCCTAACAGCTGCATAGTATTCCATTGTATAGATGTACCAAAGCTTCTTTATCTAGTCATCGATTTTTGGGCACTCTGGTTGTTCCCAGATTCTGGCTATTGTGAATAATACTTCTATGAACATAAAGGTAGGGATGGTGTTCCCGCTGCATATTTTTGGCTTCCCAGAGTAAATTCCCAGGAGTGGTATGGTTGGGTCAAATGGGAGTTCGATTTCTAGTCTTTGGAGGAATGTCCATATTGTTTTCCAGAAAGACTGTACCAGCTGGCATTCCCACCAACAATGGATGAGTGTCTCCTTTTCCCCACATCCACGCCAGCACTTGTTGTTCTTGCTCTTTTGAATATGTGCCAGTCTCTGTGGTGTAAAATTATATCTCATTGTTGTTTTGATTTGCATCTCTCTGATGATTAGTGATGATGAGCATTTTTTCATATGTTTTTTGGCCGTTTGAATTTCTTCCTTGCTGAAGTTTCTGTTCATTTCTTCTCCCCATTTTTTGATGGAGTTGTTTTTTTTCTTCTTGTAAGGTTCTACCAGTGCAGCAGGCCAGATTTAACAAACAACAGTGAAAAGTATTTACAACTCAGAATCACTACATCTAATCATTTGACTTGGCATTTCAGCCATAAATGAATAGATAAATGCCTCTTAATGTTCACCTTTAAGATAAACTACTGAAAAGAGAGAAACAGAGAAAATAATTTGCATAAAAACAATCATCATGGTCATTTCTGAGTGTGAAATAGGAATTCAGAACAAATAAGGTTGAAAGCAGGAGAAAATGTGGTTTTTTTTCTAGTTTCCTTAATTTTAGTTTGTTTTGAGTCTCAGACTATGGACCAGAAAAATCCAAATGTTGTCTTCTTTTAATTAGTTATAACTCTTGTTACCTGAAATCAGAGACATTGTTCCAATACCCTTGGAACTCAATTATTTTAAATCCTTCTCTGGAGCAAAACAGGTTCTTACTACTTATGATCTCTAAGCTATGTGCATTCTTTATTTGGTTTTTTGGTTTTTGTTTTCTCCCCAAGTTCCCCATTATATGACCAGGCAGGAAGGAGACTATTTCTTGAATTATAGTGGAATTCTTGACAGTATCATGCTTTTCTTTTTAATATACTTAAGAGGAAACATAATATTGTTTTTCATCCTATTTAGTGTTGTTAGAGAATCAATTTTGACTTCTTATGTTTATTTGTGTTATCTACACAGAAAGCTTCTTAAGACAGAAAATGGTGTGTAAAGCTGGGAATGTGACTCAGAGGTAATATATCTGCTTCCAATGCATGAGATCAGTGAGAAAACTGGTTTTGAGTGTGTTGAGTGTACAGAACTATTTTTTCATAATGATTATGAGGATTTGTACAATGAAATGATTGGCCAAATAACTGGATGGTTAATTAGTTGAATACACTAGGTATTTGTATCTGATACAAGTAATATATTTTCAATATTAAATATTGAACAATATAAATATTTACTATAACATTTACAAATATCATATCAAATCATATCATATCGAATCAAATATCATATCATATTTGATATGCCAAAACCCAGTAGCAATTATAGATGTCAATCCCATGACCTGAAGGAATGGTCTGAGGCTCCTCTGTTCCTCGTGTTCCTGGAGCGAGCAGATTCCCTTGGGCTACACTAGCACATGACAGAATGTATGGAGATGTTACTGGTGCCCACTGGAGCAAATCAATGAACAACGGGAAGACAAGTGCAATATCAATAAATACTTTACCTAATATATGATGTTAGTAAAGTATTGAACAAATATAAAAATATGCTGATGGCCAGGAAACATTTGACAAGCCTGAAGGAATGATAAATTTGTGACTCACCAAAACTATATCGTGATTCACAAAAAGTCACAGTTTTAGGCTAAAATCAGTTGTCAGGGTATAGGAACACCAAGGCCTGAAAGAAGTCACATTTTTATTATTATCAGTGCACTTTTTAGCATCTCCCAAAGCTCATATTCTTACTGCCTTTCCTGAAGAAAGAAAATAGTACCTCAAAATTAGCCTTTTTGTAAAGAAACTAAAAACAGTTTTTTTTTTTTTTTTTTATTTTGGGCTGCACCAGGAGGTGTTCTGGACTTACTGCAGGCTCTAAGCTCAAGGACCATTGTGGCAGGCTCAGGGAACATATGCTGGGGATCAAACCAGGGTGAGCCCCATGCAAGGCAATTGCCTTAAATTTGTACTACTCAAATTATTTGGCTATAACCATGAAATTCTTTTGTATGTCCCAATAAATATCACTGACTAGTATGTGTCAAAAACTTCTCTGTTATCTTTAAGCTGTAACTTCATTAACAAAGTTCCTGAGTTTCCAAGGTAATGTCTTCTTCGTTATAATAAGACTTCTCCATGTTTGCAGTTGTCCGCTTCTGAACTTGAATCCTAATTCTCATTCAAAAGTTTGAGCTATAATTAGTCACATAGTCATAGCAGCTGGTTGGGGGAGGAGATATGGTCGGCTCCTTCATCCCTCTCTTTGGCTTCACATCGCCCCTCAACTTGGTGTGGTTAGGGTGTAACAGGAAGAAAGCACAGTTAGTATCTCACTTCATGGAGAGTGATATTGGCAAATAGAAGTCCCTATTTAGAATAACTCATTTGGGGTAGTTATATTTGTCATTCTCTCCTTGCACAGCCAAATAGCAAGCAAAATCCAGTTTGGGCTCAATTTATCCCTGTTCATATGTGTTACAGAAAAGCCGATCTCAAGCCCAGCTAGTAAGAGCCCCACACTAGAGAGAAGCCTATTTCAAGTCCAGGTATGCTGGTCTTGGTGGCTAAAGTTACCATGCTCTTGTGGAGTTGGAGCTGGGGGTCCCTTTCCTCCACCTCTATCCTGTCTGGGAGGCCCAGTGGACCTGCCTATGAACTGCTTCTGGGCTGTCAGCCATGAACCAGAGGCACAGATACATGGGACAGAACTGCCACCGGCTCTCCCCCTTGCACGCGGCTGCTTTGCGGCCTTGCAGTACATCACTAAATGCAAGAACTGAGAGTGCCCGCAAAGCAGAGCCTGGCAAGCTGCCCATGTCATATTCAATATGCCAAAAACAGTAACAATAATAGACCTCATTCCCTTCACCCGAACAAATGATTTGAGGTTCTTTGTGTCCTTGAGCAAACAGAGGTCTTTGGGCTATACTAACACACAACAGGGACGAATGGAGACATTACTGGTGCCTGCTGGAGCAAATTGATGAACAATGGAAAGACAAGTGATACAAATGACACATATGTTTTCTTGCTAGGTTTATGCAGTAAGGGATGTGAATGGCAATAAAACTCAAGCTACATTCCAAGTCTTTTACACAATACAACTGGAACATAGGAAACAAACCAAGGGAATAGCGTGATTCTTACTCGTTCTTTGTCATACCCACCTTTCCCCCAAATTCCATAATGGGTATTCTAATGTTTCAGAATAGTCCATTGAGAGTTAAGGTCCACTAAAACTATGAATCTGTCATATTTCTACTCTATGACATTAATTTTGAGAATTATTGACAAGAGGAAACATGAAAGAAAAAAATATGTAAAATTAATAGTTATCTCTTAGGGAGCTTATCTACAAGTTATTTTTCCAATGCATATCCCAGATTATGTGAGTTTAGTCATTCTACACATAAAACATCTGTGATGTGTCGGAGATCCGCTGGGGTCCCCAACAGTATCAGGACAGAAGTTCTCTTTTACCTTTGAGGCTGCCAGGAACAGATGAAAACTCACGAGTTTAGTGCAGTTCCAAAAAGGTTTTTAATAGTACAAAAAGCTCTACCACCACAATCCAATATAATGTAAGACCTCTAGCTCTGGTCAGAACTTAGACCATACACAGGGACCCAAGTCTCCTACCAAAGAGGATTCCACCAGAGAGTGCCCCACCAAAGAGGATCCCACCAGAGAGGAGTCCTACTAAAGAGGAGTCACACTCACCTGCTTGAGGGCAAACGAGTATGATACTTCCAGTAATCTTAAATTATAGTCTCAAAGTAGCCAGGGTGGCAGTCTCCTAGTAATTCTAACTACCCCATGCTGGGTCCAGTGGGCATAAAAAGGAAATGTGCCCAATCTAGATAACATAGAAGTCTTAGTAGATGTATAATAATAAGTCAGAAGTTACTCATTCAGAGTCAAGGTGACTTCTATAACTGCCACACTCTCCATCAGTGTTTACACAGAAGAGAGATCTCATTAGAATGAACCTTGATTTAAGAACATGTAAATAGATTAAGCTGTGAGTGGATAAAACAGCAAAGCTCCCAAGCTAGCTATGTTTGACATCCAACAGTGATGGAACATAGTTTCTTTAATCAGTCTTCTGTTCTTGGGCACTCAGATTGTTTTCAGATTCTTGCTATTGTGAACAGTGTTGCAATGAATATATAAGGACAGATTGTGTTTCTGCTGTGTGTTTTTGGAACCCCAGCATATACTGTGGAATACTATGCAGCTGATAGGAAATTTGAAACCACACAATTTGTCTACACATGGCTGGACATGGAGAGTATCATGCTCAGGAAATGAGTCAGAATGAGAGGTATAGATATAGAATGACTGCATGAATTTGTAGTATATTTAAAATAAATCATATGAGATGAATATCCAAGACAGGGAACACAGGGGCCGGGAGGGCTGTGGAATCTACCACAAGTAGAGGGGACGAGGTGGCAGATGGTAGGTAAGATGGAGAAAGGACCCCTATAACAATAAAGATAGTTGGAATGGTCACACTTGACAAGAACTTAGTGCTGAGGGTAATTAAAGGGATATACATCATAACCTTTCAGAAACTGTATTGCAAATCACAATGCCTAAAACAGAGAAGTGCGTGAGAGAGAAGGAAAGTGCTGATATAGAGGCAGGCTCTGGTGGAGGTGGGTGGGGAGTGGTACTCATAGTGGGAGGGAAACTGGGGACGTTGGTACTGGTGCTGGGAAATGTGCACTAGTCAAGGGATGGATGTTGGAACACTATGACTGAAACACAATCATGAACAGCTTTGTAATGGTGAAAAAAAATCACTTTGAAATCTATGAAATATATATAGGCTCCCCAAAACATGTTTGATTGTAAATACTGAGATCTATGTTAATCTTGAAAGATAGATTGAGATTTGGATGGTGAGGAAAAGTAAAAGAGAACTGGTTAACAAAGATTGGATATTATGGGGAGTGTCCCAGAACACACTTTGTTGAAGAAAGTTATTGTGGGAAGAACATACAACTCTAGCCTAATAATTCTTTGCAGATTATATTTCTGTCTTGGTCCTTATTAAAATTCAGCAAAAGATGCAAATAAAAGTTTTTTTAAGTTGTTCCCACTTTGATGGTTTTTGTTAAAGGCGCAAAAAAAAGTCAGGCATTTAAGTTTATCATTTAACCTGATTTAGGACACTAGGAAACTATTACTTCTGAAGAGTTAATTTAAAAACAAAATGGAATTATCTTTACATTTATAGTTTAATGACACATTATTGGTTAGAATTAAGTTTATAGTGTATCTGTAATGATTTAATTCCAGAATTATTTTCCACTACTTTTAAAATGGAAATACCATAGTCAGTGTGAATTATTTTAACGATATTAAAAACACAACCTTCAGTATGAACAATTGCTAACTGATATGACATAGTGGTTTGAATGGGTAGAACACATAAAATTTAAAAGATAACTTTATTCTGGTAGTCACACTTTAGATAATGATTTATCAGCATTGAAAACCAAAGAGACTGCTATCACCAACAATAAAAAATTTAATATTCTACTTAGCAATATTTTAACTAATAATATTCTAGTCCAATTATCAATAACGTACTTTTGCAGTTCCAAGTCTAAAACATTGGAGTCACCCTTCATTTTTCATTTTTCTCATACCCTGAATCTGATCCCTTTTCAAATCCTTTTAGCTGTACCTTCAAAACATAGCCGATATATATCTTATTTTTATCACCATGGATCAAGTTATCATCACTGCACACTGGGATTATTGCAATACCCTTTGACTCAGCCTCCATGCTTTCATCTTTGTCTCTCAGCCTTCTTTCTCATATAACCATCAGGCTTACATTGCAGAAGATATATTTCTGCTCTAAGTCCTTCAATTACTTCTCTCAGAATGAAGACTGAGACTTTCATGTCATTCTATGTTATGTGCTCCAGCTCCCCTACACATTCTTCTTTGCCTTAATATAACGTGGAATGCCTCTCTGCTGACTCACCATGAGGCATTGCCTCTAGTTCACTCAGATCTCTCAAACTCTTACTCAAACTACTACATAACAGCGATTTTCTGTAGTATTTTCCTCACAAGTATTTTCCGGTTCACTTTCTCAAGTAATCTACTCAGATGTCATCTGTTTGGTAAGACTGACCACAGTTTCAAAACGGCATATTCCCCCTGGATTCTGTTTATCCTATGGTGTGTTTTACATTGCAGTGTCCAATTATTTATTGTCTGCCTCAACAGAACTCCCTCTATATATCTTTGCTCTGTTTCTTTCAGTCCCACTCACTGTGACTGAGAACACCTCCTCAATTCCCCTATGACTAGATACTTACCCACATAGCTTGTCTGGGTCAATAGACTATTAGTTCAAGGTAGAGTGAGTCAGTTCCTTGTTGAAATACTAGGAGTTTATGTTTATTTTCACCCTGTTATGTTCTGTCATTTTACTTTTGGTAGACTACAAGTATAAGAAAAAAATAAGATAGACATGGTAAAAAAAATCTTTAACCTAGAGCTCACCCTAGCGTGACTCATTATAGCCAACAAAAGGCCTCTGGGTAGAGAAAACAATGTTATTATAAAGCCAATTGAATTAGAAATGACTAGTCAGCTGAATGTTTGTCCTGGTTTCCTTCTTACAGAACACCAAACAACCTGTGGCATTCTATATATAGCTATAGCCTTTTAATTTTCTTTCCCCACTCAACTTTTGACTTATTAATCTATTGTCATCCTCTATAAGAGGATCTAGTATATCATAAGCACTAAATGGATATTTTCTGCCTGGTGGACTGAATGACTGGCTAAGAATAAGAATGTGCTCTTTGGAAGAACACCAAAGGATGCCATCAGTTCCACAAATTTGAAACTTTGAAAAGAATGCACTGTTGCAGTGAGAGATGTTTTATTAACAAATAATGGGAACTATGGGCATCTTAATGTTGTCCTTGACCTTTCTCCATTCCTAATGGCCAACTTCTCTACTTCAAGTACACTACAGTCAGGATGAATTCTTTGTCTTTTTTCAGTTAATAAATAATATATTTCAAGCAATTTTTGATGCTCATGTAAAAGTTGAAGTTAAAGTGGAGTTCTGGACTTGACTTAGAATGAGGTTAGTATATAGTCATGGACTTAAAGGTTAACGTAATGACAAACCATTTGCTTTTAGGACAACACCTTAATTATGGAAACAATTTCAGCTTAACTAAAAAGTATTACCCATGATAAAAAGGCAAATTAAAGATAGTCCAGTGATTTAAAACCTTGCTCTAATGCAAATTCTTTTTTTTAAATATATTTCTTTGTTTTGGGGTCATACCTGGTGGTGGCTCATGGTTCTGTGCTTGGGAATCACTCCAGGAAGTGCTCAAAGTACCATATATGGTGTTGGGATAAAAACCGGTTTGCTGCATTCAACACAAATGCCAGATGCATTATAAGCTCTCTTTGGTCTGTAAAGGAAATTTGGACCTGGAGGCTTGCTCATCAAGCCCCTATTCTCCCCTGAATACACAACTCACTTGCTTTTCCCTGCCTGCCTGGCTACTTCCACTCTGGAGTAGCCTGTATTCCTATATTCTCTCTAAACTATGCACTTCTTCTTTTCTCTACCCTCACATCTTTGTAATAAGTTTCAATAAAAATTTCTTACATCACAAGTTTATAAATATATGATATATAGAAGTCTATAGATATATCTATTGATAAGATATAATCTATCTTCTATAAACACACACATATAAAAGAGTGAAAGAGAGAGAAAGAAAGAGAGACCTAGACAAAATATCAAGAGAAGTACAAAAGTCATATGGGCAATTCATGATAACATGCCAGCCTGCAAGTGGCAGAGATGAGTCAATAAACTCCTGACTCTAGTTGTTTCATGTTGGGAAAATCTCTTTTCAAGACCTCTTGGATCAAGGTAATAGAACACTAATAGAAAAAATGTGATAGTCATAGGCAGACCATGGTGTGAGAGCAGAACGACAGGTCTGCCCAGTATTTTTAGATAGTTTTTCACTGGATGTTCACAACAGGCTTTCTCATGATGTGTAATTTTCTCATGTGACTAGTTGATTTGATTTTCAAATCTAGATTTTATTGAATCTTCTCAGTGAATTTAAATTTCTATTTCTTTTTTTTTTTTTGGGGGCACACCCGGCTATGCTCAGTGGATACTCCTGGCTCTTCACTCAGGAATTACTCCTGGTGGTGCTTGGGGGACAATGTGGGATGCTGGTGATTGAACCCAGGTTGGCTGCATGCAAGGCAAATGCCTTCCCCGCAGGACTATCATTGTATCACTGTCTTCCCGTTCATCATCGATTTGCTTGAGAGGGCACCAGTAACATCTCAATATGACCTGTCTCATGCAAGTAGAGCCCAAGGGAACCTGCTTGCTCCAGGAATATAAAGAGCCTCAAACCATTCCATCAGGTCATGGGAACTGGTCTAAAATTGTTACTGGTATTTGGCATATCAAATACAACACGATTAGCTTGCCAGGCTCTGCTGTGCGGGTAGCATACTCTTGTAGTCATCTCAAAATCCAGCATTTATTGGTGAACCACTCAGCGAGCCGGGCTGTGATAGGCTGGTCTGCAGGGTGGAGTTCTGACAAGAGGGAAGGTCGAATGTGGAAAATGGAGACCCTCATGGAGTGGGGGGGTCGTCTGGCTTGTTGTGAGGCTCTGGGCCGGATTAAAAATGACTGCTGCGGGGTGGATCTCGATTTGCCGGGCTGTAATAGGCTGGTCTGCAGGGTGGAGTGCTGACGAGGGGGAAGTCCGGATGTGGAAAATGGAGGCCCTCATGGAGTGGCGGGTCGTCTGGCTATCACTCTGGCCCCTAAATTTCTATTTCATCTTTATCATTTTAATGCCTGAAAATTTAATTTCAATATTAGAAATTACCATTTAATTGATATGCACTTAAACTGGTAAATTATAAAATGCAGCATGACCATCATGAGACACAAACACACAGAAATACTATTTTTCATGAAAATAAATTTTTAGTGATTAAGTGTTTGCAGCCGCCCCCCCCCCCCCAAAATTTAAAGGCTTTGTTTTAGGCCAGCCTGAATCATATACTTCACATGCTGAAGACAACACATGACCCCCAGGGTCAGTGGCAGAAGCAATTTCTTAGCACTGAGGTGACATGCCCATAGCAGTGCTGGGTGTTGCCCCCAAAATGCAGAACAAACAAATTACTTCTTTCTCGGAGAGACATTTCTCATTCTAGTATATCTGAAAATAAAAATGGTAGAATATATCCCTATATGGAAATAGATGAATTTACCACACAGGCTGTTTTTTTTGCCTCATTAATTTGGTATGGCATATTTACTTTGCTTCTTCTGTTAGAACAAACCTAGGAAATTCTTCACTGAGGACTGAAATTGTGAGTGCAACAATGATGCACAAAAATGAGGAAAAACAGTTTAGCTATGATGTTTACATCAATCCATTTCTGTTGAGTAGTAAAATTTTATGATGGTACAAAAAAGATTTAGGCAGATATTCTCATGATTCATCTATTTGGAAATTAGTTAACTGTGACTCCAAACACAAGGCTTAGCATTGTTCCAGGCCAGAAAGAATGTTGTTTTTAGCATTTAAAGAGATCCTGCTCTACATATAATGTTGCAATCCAGCAATGCTCAACCAGAATTCCGCATTGGAAATACCTGCTAAGGTTGCAAAAGTATATATATAGCTGGGTCAACTATCAGACCTATATAAAGCATCACGACTTTCAACACCATTGCCTTAATCAGAATTATAGCGATGATACTACATTAGTCGTATCTTCTTACTCCCATTCCATCTCCTTGTTTGGTTAGTCTTAATATTTATACCAACTTTTTAATTGGTATATGTATTTAGTATATTCCTCAATTTGTATTATAATTAATATTTGATATGCATAAACTATTGATTAAAATACCCCATCCTGATCTGAGCATATAACTTTGGTAGACAATATTATTAATGTTTTCATTGAAAATACCAACTACTTTCAAAACTAACAATCTGTTTAGTAAATGAACAGAAGATACAAACTGACAAATCTCCCACCAGTAAGTTCCAGTATCATCTCTGAAGGACAGTGCAGAGGTTAAGGTCTGCTTGGATCAGATTAACCAGCCAAGCCTGGTTTGATCCCCAACACTGCTTTGTCACCTGTAGCATCACTGAATTGAGCCCACGAGGCTTGTCAGTAAGGCCAGATGCAAGCAGCATCGTATTCCGTGGTCCTTACCTTGACTTAACAGCTGTGAGTCACTAGGAGGGACCATGCATCTATTAAATATGAGTTCCCTATTCCCCACACTCCAACACCCCGACCAAATAAAACTAAGTCATTGGGATTTTGACTCTACAGGTAAAGGAGGGGAGAATATCTCCTAGAATGAAGGAAAATAGATCTAGATTCAGTGACAAGGAAGGTGTTAGAAAGATCCAACCATTAAATAGAGGTTTCAAAATGTACTTGCCACTATCAAGGCTATTTTATGTAAATATATAAAACAAGAATGAGAGATAGGGAAAACCTGAAAATCAGATTCTTACACAACTTCTAGGAAGGGTGAGAACTTTATGATAGAATTGAGAATAGGTGCTCAAAGAGCTATGTCAGTACCTGATTGTGAAATCTGTATGGGTAAATGTGTTTAATGAAACATAAAAAGGAATCAAAGGGGTGCTGGGGACACTGGAGCAAACTGTTTCTAATAGGGAATATGCACTAACATACACTAAGATCCAAAGCACCTAGATACCATGAGGCGGACTAATAAACATGAGGCTAACTAATAAACATGAGGCTAACTAATAAACATGAGGCTAACTAATAAACATGAGGCTAACTAACAAACATGAGGCTAACTAATAAACATGAGGCTGACTAATAAAGCCAACAACTAAAAATATTAATTTAGACGAAAATAATCTAAGGAGTAATTATATGTTTTAAAAATCTTCAGAAGTTTGCAAATTTTGTATTATTTAAAATTCGATAATTTGAAATAAGAAAGTCATAGATTTGATTAACAAAAGGGAACATAAAGGAGACCCACTTATTCACTAAATGTTTTATTGCCAATTTTTCTTGACTTGTATCACTTGTCTTCCCATTGTTCATCGATTTGCTTGAGCGGGCACCAGTAAAGTCTCCATTCACTGGGAGTGAAGTCCATTATTGTTACTGTTTTTGGCCTATCGAATACACCACGGGTAGATTGCCAGGCTCTGCTGTGGCTCTGGGTTCATTCCAGGGGGCCCAGTCTTTTCTGTGTCAGACCATCAACTATCCAGGGTCCACGGGGCAGAGCCCTGTGTGTAGACAAGCCTGTCTCTTGTCTGCCACCTGCCAATGCAGCTGGGCACTGCAGCCACACCTGCAACACCTCGAGGGGCAGGATTACCGAATTCAAAGAGAATAAAGCATAGGTAATAAAGGAAAAAGAAAGGAGAGAAAAGGAAGGAAAGGGAGGGAAAAAGGAAGACATAAAGAAGAACAATGAGAACTAATGGTTTATGTTGAAATAATGTTGGCACTGCTCCTGCTACTCAAGGTGTTGCAGGTGTGGCTGCGGTGCCTGGCTGCATTGGCAGGTGGCAGAAAGAAAACAGGCTTGTCTACATCCAGGGCTCTGCCATGTGGGCCCTGGATGGTTGATGGTCTAACACAGAAAAGACTAGGCCCCCTGAGATGAACCACAGCAGAGCCTGGCAAGCTACCCGTGGTGTATTTTATATACCAATAACTGTAACAATAATGGTCCTCATTCTCAACGAATGGATATGTTATTGGTGCCCATGTGAGCAAATCGATCAACAACAGGAAGACAAGTAATACAGTGATGCAATGTTGGGGCTGAAGCAAGCTCTTGCGGTGATATGCAAAATAATTTACCAAAGTTCTGAATGACACCAGACACCAAGTTCATGGCAGGAAGTAGGGATAGGACTAAAAATCAGACAGCCCCAGAGGAAATAATGTACTGATTTTATGGCCTTGTGTAGTCAGAAAGTAGAATAACGGAGGCAAGAAGTGATCATTGGTGAGCTTGCCCTGAAAAACACTCCACCTATTTACCTGATATTAAGTCCCTATTCCTTTCTACCCTAATATGGTGCCATCATGGGCATGTTTATGGTAGTTTAGGTTAAGAGAATGAAGACAAAGGGGGATTTGGTTATCAGCTACATGTGAGGTTTCATTTCTACTCTGATTTGAACCGTTTGGTAGAACATTGGAAGGGCAGAGCGATTAGGGACTCTGTATGTCCAATGTTTAGTGCCTCTGTTGGTAGGGCAGGGTTTCTCCATCCAGGTACATTTTTTCCTGTCCTGTCAATAAGAGTTATGCATATTTATATGAGAGATAGAGGAGGAACAAAATAATTCCCAGAAATAAGGACATTACAACTGACACAATAAAGGGAGAATGAATAGAAATGAGACATCTAAATTGAAATGTATCCAAATAAAGCTCTTGGACAAATTTTGAAAGATGATGCAAAAATTACAGTAGGTAAATGGTTAGTTGGGAAATAGTACGATAGGCTATGGAAGCTGAGACAATAAAGGATGTGGAAAAAAGCTCACACAGAAAAGTAGTTAAGAGACTGACTTATGCCTGACTTATGCCATAAATCCCACAATTTGCAAGGAAATCAATATTCAAAATAGATTTTTTGACTGAGCGTTTTCAAGAATTTATAAGAATCATGAGACTTGGGTTGATCAAATATACTGAATACTAAAAAGAATAAATCTAAAGAATTGTAAAATAAACACATACAAATGAAACTTCAGAATATCAGTGATTTTTAAAATTTACCCCCAAAATACAATGATCCAAGCAGATAAAGCAGGTTGCTTATAAGTGAATGACAATAAGAACATATTATTATCTACATAAGTAAATGCCTCCCTTTAAATAATCACCAACAAGTCCCAGACAAAAGCTGAGTAATTGAATCAGAGTTCTTAGTGAAAATCACTTTTAATCTAGTTTTCTATATCAAGGAATGCAAATAAAATGTAAATACAAATAAAAAACAGTTATAGGCATGAGATATTGCTTGCATGTACAAATTTAAAAAATGATAAATAATTTCTATAAAATGAAAATTAGTACAAGGCAAATTCAATTCATAAAATTTAATTGGTGTGTGTATGTATTCCTGTGTGTGTAAGAAAGAAAGAGAAAATGAGAGCATCTCCAATAAAGTAACTTTTTTTTTTTTTTGCTTTTTGGGTCACACCCGGCTACGCTCAGGGGTTACTCCTGGATCTTTGCTCAAGAATTACTCCTGGCAGTGCTCAGGGGACCATATGGGATGCCATGGATCTAATCTGGGTTGGCTGCATGCAAGGCAAATGCCCTACCCACTGTGCTATTGCTCCGGCCTCCAATAAAGTAACTCTTCTGATGAACAAGTGAATCAAAAAAATTCAAAGAAAACAGCTTTATTAGTTATCAAAACATAGTTAAAATAATTAAAAACTTTTTTATATTTAAGTGTACATATTAAATAGATAAAACATAATTGAACAGAAGACTGGTAAATTATAAAAAACATAAATTTCCAAAATACAGAACTGAGAGAAAAACAAAAATTTAAATGAGGAAATAGAAGATACAGCAAGAAGATTTAATGTATAGTTATCACTTGATCACTGATTTCCCATAGATCATCGATTCCTAGAGCGGGCACCAGTAACATCTCAATATGTCCTGTCACATGCGACAGAACATAAATTAACATACATGGGATATTACAAAATTCCTCTGCAGAAATCTTACAGATCAGTGAGAAGTGGGGTAATATATTAAAACTATCACCTTAGAACTATATGTAACAAAAAACATTCTTCAAAGACAAGTGAAGGATTAAGATTTTTAAGACAAGTATCAAATATTCAGAAAGACGATTCAAACATGTCTAAAAATGTTGAGGGGGAGGAACCCATCTGTTTGGAATGAAAATCTGCTAGATAATAACCAGAGATTTTCTAACTTTATAGGGCATGATTAGTAACCCCATGTCTTATAAATTAGAAAGATCTCTGGTAAAAGACAGCAAATGGCCAAATTATCAACGTGTTGCTAAGACGATTATTATTGTCACTGTTATCTGACATTTGGACTATAACTGGCAATGCTCAGGACTTAATCCTGGCTTCATGATCAAGGATTACTCCTGACAGTATTTAAGGAACTATATGTAATGTCAGGGATAGAACCTGGGTTGCTTGAGTATAAGGCAAGCACCTTAACTACTGTGCTATCTTTCCCACCCAATATTGTTTTGATTTTGCTTAGCAATACCATCATAATTCTAATTTTCCATTATACTTAAATATAAATAAATTATAATGATCATAAGTATATAATATAAATCCATAAGTCTAGTTGGTATATAATGTTCAAATATTTAATTTATGACATCAATTTACAAAATGGGAATAGTGTGGCTATGGAGTTTTCTTTATGATATTGAATTTTAATTGATATCGGTATAAGTTATCATAACTTTAGGTTATTTTTAAATCCATAGAGTAATTAAAAAGCATTAATCAAATATTTTCAAAGGAAGATGAAAATACTACAAAAAGTCAACTATATGTAATGGAAGAAAATTATAGATCAAATAATAGATTAATAAAATAGGTTTATGGTATACATAAGATAAATGAAATTTCAAAAGTGACTTCTGACCTATTAATATCAATTTAAACTTATATGGATTAAAATAATTGTTCAAGGAACATAGATTAAAATAATTATAATAAAATATAATACAACTATACTCTGTGTGCTATAGAATTACTTTTTATATTTTACTATAGACATGTTATAGTAATATACTGAGATATATTACCTTATTACTATGCTATAGTAATATACATGTTATAGACATATACTGATATATATGTTTTCATTTAAACAGTAACCCAGTGGACTCTCATCCATTGTTGGTGGGAATGTCGACTGATGCAGCCTTTGGAAAAAAAACATGGACAAAATGGACATTCCTCCAAAGACTAGACATCGAGCTTCCATTTGACCCAACCATACCACTCTTGGGAATATAGCCTGGGAAGCCAAAACACACAGTGAAAACACCATCTGCACTTTTATTTTCATAGCATCACTATTCACAATAGCCAAAATCTGGAAACAACTAGAGTGCCCAAGAACTGATGACTGGATAAAGAAACTGTGGTACATCTATACAATGGAATACTATGCAGCTGTTAGGAAAAATGAAGTTATGAAATTTGCCTATAAATGGATGGACATGGAGAGGATCATGTTGAGTGAAACTAGCCAGAAGGAGAAAGACAGATATAGAATGACTGTATTTATTTGCATGACATATATATACATATTATGATACAATATCCAAGGTCAGGCAAAACATGAAAGGTGAAAATTACACAAACGTGTGGGAGTCAGAGGTTAGGAAAGACAGAGAAGGGAACAGAGTGCTAATAATTGTCGAAAATATTAATACCAACCTAAAACTGAGCATTAAATACACAGTATGATACACATGATGACCTCTAAATGTATATTGCAATTCACAATGTGTAAGAGAAGGAAGAGAGAAAGAGAGATGGAGAAAGAGAAAGAGATAATAAACTGGCCATAGAGGCAGTCTAGGGGAGGGGGAGGGAATCGGGTACATTGGTGGTGGGAAATGGGCACTGGGGGGGATGTCGTAAATATGAACATCTTTACAATTGTATATTTCACGGTGGCATAATAAAAATATTAAATTAAAAAAAGTAACCCAATGGGAAGCAGTGCTTATACAAATATTAAAAAATAGACTTTGCATGAATTAAAAAATGTATACGACAGTGCCACAAAATATATATAGCAACTATCATTGCTGTAAAATATATACAGCAGCTACTGACAGAACTGAAGGAGAAAATAGATAGCACTGCAAAAATATTGTCAGACACCAACATTCTACTTTGAATAATGGATCAAATAAAAAGAATCAATGTCAGAAAACTTCTGCAACACTGAATATTATAACTCACATGGAGATAGAAAAATATATGTCTCAACCAACAACAGAATGTTTTTGCAGGTTTATTTTAAACTATTCTCTAGGATAGTCCTTCAAAGTCTTGATAAACAAAAAAGATTGAAACCATGCAAAACATTATTTAATAATAGTTGATTAAAACTAGAAATTAGTAATTGGAATCAAACTTATAACCTCATTCACACAAGCAACTACTCTACCCTGGAGCCACACACATAGTGAACAATATAATCTAAAATATCCAATGAACCAAAGAGAAAATTACTATAAAAACCAGATATCACAGAAAAACTGAATATAAAAATGATATATGGAAAATTTTATGAAATGTGCTGAAGAGAAAAATAAGTAGAGGAAAATTATCCCAAGAGGAAAATAAATAGCAGTAATCACTTTTTGTTAAAAAATTCTCAAATCAGCAGTTTAATTTTATGCATTAAGAGCTAGAAAATTAAGAAAAGAATTAAACCCTAAGCCTGAAGAAGGAATAAAATGATAAATATTAATGGGAAAGCAACAGAAAAATCCACAAAATTAATTTTGTAGTCAAGGAGACCATAATTTAAAAAATACAAACAAAAAATTCTAAAAATATACATGTGAAACTCTCCACAAAATAATAACAAAATGAGTTAAGTAGAACATAAACAGAAAATAGACTATAGCCAGTGGAATTTATTCCAGTGATGCAAGGATATGCCAACTTACGCCAATCAGAAAGTGTACAATACCACTTTCTCAAAACAAAGAAGCAGATCATACATTATCTGAATTGAGATAGTAAATACAGTTGACAAAAGTCAATAATGTTTCAGATTAAAACTCACAATGAAGTGAGCAGGAAGACACTGCAGCATAGTCAATCAGGATATGACAAGCCCACTAATATAAATTTCACGCAAAGATGAAATGCTCAAAGATTTTCATCTATGATAAAAATGAAGACACAAATTAAATAAGAAGGTTCACTCACACTGCTTTTATTCAGCATGAAATTAGAAATACCAGCCAAAAGAATTATGTAACATTGTATTTATTAACTACACCAAAATCATAAGTAAGGTTGTTGTATTTTTTTCCCATTTATAATGAATGCTTGTATAAGATCCTAGAGATTTCACTAAAACTGTTGAGCTAATAAATGGGTTAACTGAAGTTGCAGAAGTAACAAGCAATATTAGTTGTGTTTCCATATACTAACTAACATTCTAATGGAGAGAGAAATTTATAAATTAATCCCTTGACATCAACATCAAGAAGAAAATCACAATGAATGTATCCAAGAAAAGTTGCTTGTTGAAAACTACTTTAAAATGTAAAGATTTAATATTGACACAAAATAATAAAACGACAGTAGTGGTCATGGGTTAACAAAAAAGGATAAAAATGTCTGCAGTCTCAAAATTAAAACTAGATTTAAAATTAAATTCCATTCAAATTTTATTTAAAAAAATCAGAAACGGCAGTTCCATGAAATAGAAAAAATACTAAAATTCCTACAAATCAATAAAAATTCTAAATACACAAATAACTGTGTTTTTTTAAAAAAGATCAAAACTATAGGTACTACATGTTGAATTTGTGTTACAAAACTACAATAATCAAAAGTTACATATTGTCATAATTCACAGGAAGATTTAGACACGTATTTTAAAAAATTCATTAAAACACCATAGACAATTACAAAGATGTTCAAGATTGAGTTTCAGTCATACAATGTTACAGCACCATCCCTTCATCAGTGCATATTTACCACCACCCAAGTCCCCAATTTCCCTCCCCCACATCCCCACCCACCTGCCTCTGTGGCAAGCACCTTCTCTCTCTCTCTTTCTCTCTCTTCTCTTGCTCATTATTAAATATGTATTTTCATTGCTACAAAATACAATCTTAAACATTGTATTTCCATGTTGATTGCATTGTAATTCTCAAAAGTTAAAAGGAAACCATCAGTCCATTGATGAACAAATAGAAGAGTGTAATGTATATGAAATGGAATGCTACTCAATCCTAAACAAATACAGTTCTCAAATGTTATAACATAGTATCTTAAAGATAAACTAAATAAGATAAATCAATACAAAGGGATAAACATTTTTTAGTTGACTAATGTAAGAAAAAATTGCATAAACAATTTCATAAAAATTAAAAAGTGAGTGAAGGCTACCAGGAGCTGGGGTGTAAGGGATTTTCAAGCAGACTAATGAAAACCTATTTTTCAATTCAGAAGCTATGTTTTAGAAATAGATAATGGCAATGTTTTCACAGCAATGTGAATATACATAATGCTATCAAAATGCATACGTAATTATGGGTAAAATGAAAAATTTTGTTTTGCACCTTTTCCCATAAATCAAAACGCAATGTGAGTTTACTTTTCAAAAAATCCCTTGCATGTTATTTAAGCGAGATTAGATACAAGAACTCGTAATTGTTAAAAACAAATGTTAAAATCTTATTCACTAAGACAATTTCTTTTGTTACTAGCAAAGCAGCTGCACTTGATTTTACAGACTGCCTTGTAGTTAGGTTAGAGCATGATTGAGTTCTGACAGATGGAAAGAGGGAGCAAGAGCCATATGGTAACACCCCAGGTTAGCCTATAAAATACAATCAGTTACTATCTCTTCTCTCTCATCATGGCAAAAAACTTGTCTTTCTAAATCAATTTAACATTGATTCTATAGGTTTTTCAGATATGCTTATGTGAAAAAATAATATTGAATTATTATTTTATTTTTATCCTTTTAGTATATTTTTCTTGCCTTATTTCATTGGTTAATTCCATTTTAAGCCAAGCATATGAATTTCACTTTGTTTAGTTAAAATTGAGTCTTACTTAGCTTAATGCAAATATAGAAGATATTATAATTTGTGACAAATTATTTAATTTATTCAATCAACTAATCCTCCATATGTCCAATCCCCATATAAGTAAGATTATGATGAGAGCATATAAGATTATACATGCCAAGGAGTCTTGAAGGCCTAATTGTTAGAATTTTGTTTTACAGTATATCATTTTGTTCCCTAGGTTTCACCAATTCTCATATATAAAATTATATTCATTGTCTCCTAAGTTTTCCAATATCTCATTTATAGGATAGGCACAGAGTAATATACCCTAATTTTCAAAATTAAAATTACATTTTTCAATTCAAGTGTAAAACGTCATAACTCTCAAATCTTACTTATTCCTATTTATACTAGGCTTCAGGATATAGAGGGTTTGTAGAAATCAAATTTTTACTGATTTTTAGGAGTTTTCTATACTTTTGTTTCTAATATGTATATGCACAGCTTACTATTGTTTGTCAATTTTTTCCATTTTCACATTAATAATGGTACATATTTAGAATCATGATTTTATCATATACAATTTAATGGTTATGCAAGAATAATTCTTTCATATTTAAAACTATTTTCCTATCATGTATTCACTAAGATACATTTTATTCTTCAAGGGCTTCAACCTTGTTTTTTTGTCTTTATTTTACTTATGATGAGATGAAGACATTTTTCTTTTTTTTCTTGAGTTGGTAGCAATTGTTCTTGATTATGTACCACTTTTGTAGGGCTCTGCTATGGCACCTCTCTTGTGTCACATTTTATACATGCTTATATTGTTATTCACTATAATTACATTATTGGACTAGCTTTTTACCAATTATCTATTAAGACATCATACTTATGTTCTTATCTGACTGTGCATACTTTGTTGGCCTTATACTCTTTTAGTCACATATGCTTTGCCCTCCTGCAAATTTCATCAATGTTGTTATTGGCTAAAAGTTTAAGGTTATGGCTTATAAAGTGTATTACTAGTGCCACAGTTTCAACATCATCTGAAATCTTGTCAGAATTATAGAGGACTGGTGAGTTTGATATATGCTCAATTTTGAAAATTATTGCTTTAATCTAATCTATCTTGATTTCCAGAGAAGTCTTGTTCCCTAGACACTGATCACATAAGGAGATCCTCTATCTGTGAATGTTGAGTGAAAAGAACAGAGCTGAAGCTAAGTCATACTTCAATCCGAAACCATCACGTAAACACCTAGATTATACCTAACTTGGTCATTAATCTTTGTTTATAAGATTGTCCTTTAGTGTTACTTTTATTTCGCACGTTAACTTTATATATTTCTCATTTAACACAACTAAAAAATTAATACATTACTATTCTTATATTTCTAACCATATGAATTTTACTTATGCTCACAGTTTTTTCCAAATAACCATATCATTAATGACTAGTAATTTTTCCCTTCTTATTCGTTATATAATTCAATCACTTATTCATCTATTACTAAATGTGGTAAAACATTGGAAATAAATACTGTTAAGATAGCTCAATAAGTAAAATAATATCTGCTGTATGTTTTAGATATGTATGCTTGGTTAAGTTAAGGAAGTACTTATATATTTCTAAATTACTAAGGTATCAGGAATAGTTTTCAGTTTTATAATTATTTTCTTCTGTCTGTATATTTATACTATCTTAATTTCAGTGACAGGAACCACCAGCATCACCCTAGCAGTGCTTGAGGAGCCTGGAGAATAACACTTTAGGGGTACTCAGTGGTCTCTAGGGCTACATTTGGAATGATCAGGAGAATATGTAGCATTAGATCAGGTCAGATACACACACACTAACCCTATACTCAGATCTCCCAGGTCCTCTAGATAGTTTATATATTGATTCTTGCATTCCTAAGGCAGAGATTACAAATTTCTCATCATATTTTATTAACAATACAGCTAGATTTTCTTTTTCCATTAAGATGCTATGATATTTTCCAAAGATTTTAAATACTATTAACTCATCTTTCTCATGTTGCTATTTTGTTTTTGTTCCTTAGGCTATTTATATTCTAGTATAAACTGAAGAGTTCCTGTTATTTTCTGAGAGTCTGAAGGATGTTTCTCCAATTGATTAGAAATTGTATGTTATTCACAGTTTGGTGTGGCTCATTTTTAAGTCATGAGAGCCTACTCTTCAATATGTGTAAAGATTTTAAGATGGTGATTTGTTCTAATTTTAACTTAACGATTTTATGGTTATGTTTTTAATATGTTATTCAACTTGCTGCATGGGTTTTCACATCTACTTCTGATTGTTGTAATAAGTGCTGTCTTGGGACTCTAAATCTATAGTATCACTTTTTCACTCTTATTTGTGGCTTATTTTACTGTATGTATAGCAAAAATAATTATGATCTTATAAATGACTTACCTTAAGTTGAAAAACTTTAGAGATAAGCTTTGGATATTGTTACCCAGAAAGAAATTTTATGCTGCCTCTTCAATATGTTTAATTTTTTATTTATACAAGAGTTTAAGGAAAGATATTTTCTTTCCTTAAACTTAAGGAAAGGCACTCTAAAGAAAATGTCCATCCTCCAAAGACTAGAAATTGAACTCCCATTTGACCCAGCCATACCACTCCTGGGAATCTACTCTGGGAAACCAAAAATACGCAGCGGAAACACCATCCCTACTTTTATGTTCATAGCAGCATTATTCACAATAGCCAGAATCTGGAAGCAACCAGAGTGCCTGAAAATCGATGACTGGATAAAGAAGCTTTGGTCCATCTACACAATGGAATACTATGCAGCTGTTAGGAAAAATGAAGTTATAAAATTTGCCTATAAATGGATGGACATGGAGAAGATTATGTTGGGTGAAATTAACCAGAAGGAGAGACAGATACAGAATGACTGCATTTATTTGCATAGCATAAATATACATGTACATATTATGATACCAATATCCAAGGACAAGTGAAGCATATATCAGGAGGTCTTGTCAAAGGTGGAAATTATCACAAACGTGTGGGAGTCAGAGGCTAGGTAAGACAGAAAATGGAACAGTGTGCTAACAATTGTCAAGGGTACTAATGCCAACCTAGAACTGAGCATTAAATGGAGGCAAAAGGATACACATAACAACCCTTTAATGTATGTTCTGTAATCCATAGTCTGGAGGGGAAGAAAAGAGAAAGAGAGAGAAAGGGAAAGAAATAAAGAACCTGCCATGGAGGTGGGCTGGGGGGAGGTGGGAGGGAACCCGGGACATTGGTGGTGGGAGATGGGCACTGGTGGAGGGATGGGTGCTTGAACAGTGTATGAACAAAACCCAAATATGAACTTTTTAATTGTATATCTTTGTAGTTGTAAAAATAAAAAAATTTTTAAAAAAGAAAAAAAAAGAAAAGAAAATGTCCAGAAGCATCCATAAACTTGGAAAAATCTGACTGATCAGAAGAAAAAAGCTTTGAGCATATATTTAATTGTGAATTTTATGAGATGAGAAATACCAGTTAGTCCCCTTTAAGAATCATGCATGCAGTATTCAGTGGACATTTGGCTTCTCAGCATTATTTGAGATCCCAATTCTTTGTCTCTTATGTCTTCATCCCGGTAATAGTGCCATTATTTGCCCTTAGGACAGTCTTAGTTTTAGAATTAATTTTCTCCTCACTGCTCCCATTTAGGTTTCAGTTCAAGGGTTTTATTTTTTTAATAACAGTAATTGGAAATTTCTCTTCCTGAGGCCCAACAATGTACTTTAAAATATGTTTTATTAGGGGATCCTGTTGTTTTCTTATCAGAAAAACTTTTCAAAGTAGCTACATAAGCACATTAATGGAAGTGCAGGTTCTTTTAAATTCATCATTTAAAAAATATTGCTGTGAATATAGACTTTAATCTCCAAATGACATTTATGCTAATTAAACTTCATGAAAAGCAGTGTTCTATATACTTAATACGTTTGATTACTATTTATCCTAATATATATGCATAAAATATTTACTATTGTCATCACTGCTACTCTAAAATTAGTTTTTCCAGTTTGACCTCTAATGAAGAAGCAATTAGTCAATCAATGATTTAATTAATGTTTTCAGCTGAGTGTCTAACAAGCATCTTAATTTTTCTTTTAATGAAGTTGAGAGAACTAGGATTCTTTTGTCTTGTCAGTTGATAGCAAAAACGCTCACCTGAATTTCTACAAAGCAGACAAATCCCCTGCCCCTCGAGGTGTTGCAGGTGTAGCTGCGGTTTCCCGCTGTGTCGGCAGGTGGCAGACTGGAGACAGGCTTGTCTACACCCAGGGCTCTGCCCTGTGTGTCCTGGATGGTTGATGGTCTGACATAAAAAAAGCCTGAGCCACTGGGATGAACCCAGAGCCACGGCAGAGCCTGCGAAACTACCCGTGGTGTATTCGATATGCCAAAAAACAGTAACAATAGTGGACCTCATTCCCAACAAATGGAGATGTTGCTGGTGCCCACTCAAGCAAATCAATGAACAATAGGAAGACAAGTGACAAGTGACAGTGACAGACAAATCTATAGATTCCTGCTCTCTCTCTCTCTCTCTCTCACACACACACACAATCTCTTATCCCCTGTTAATGCATTTTATAGTTCATTATGGTTCCTTTTATTATTGTGTGGTATGGTGGTGGGGGTGGGGTGAGAGGGAGGAAGACAGTGACCATGCAGTGCAGTGGAGAGGCAGAGTACTCAGCCTCTCTATTCTGCAGTACTCAGCCAACTAAGCTTGACTGGTTCAATGCTAGAGTGTGTCAATGCTGCACTGCTGAGCTTCAGCTGAGCCACTAAGGTCATTCTCAGTAATGCTCAGAACCTAAGCATGGTCCTCCTATGTCTGAGACACACAGTTCTGATCCCAGAGCTACTCGCTGGTCTTGAGTGCAAATCCCTTTAACTGATTCAAAGTATATTTTTAATGAGTTCATGGTTCTCCATTTCAAGGGATAAAATTCAATCTTAGCCTGCGATGCCTGGGCTATAGCAAAAAGATCATAAATAAATTTAATGTCCTGCTTTGTTACCAAGGAAATCCATGTGATTGTTTCAGGAGGAGGTTTGGAGAGGCTGAAGTCTTGCCTGCTCGTTAAGCACAAGGACATCTTGGAAACCAACAGAGGAGGAGTTGCACACTTTGATAGTAAAGATGCTGTACACTGCTTTGAAAGAACAAATGTTGGAGGAAATTTCCCAAGAGGAGATTAAAGTGATATGGAATTGATGGGAGAATCTGAAATTGAAATGGGGTGGAAAGCAGGAATGAAACATTTTAGCTATCCCTTGAGGGGATCTTCTGGTCATTGCAAATCTCACTTTGTGTGGCCCAAATGTATGCATCGGCTATCACATGTTAAACTTCAATAGGGTTGAAGAACAACTAAAGCCCAAGAAATGCTAAATATGATTAGTGACACTAAAGTCATCTATATAAGGGAACTACTTAGAGTATATAAAAAATAAATCCTGGTAAAAACCATGCCCCTGCCCTTCTCTAATCTTGAATATGCCTGAGCATAATAGGAGACTATTATTGATTACTATGACTGCCAAGTGACAGAGGGCAAGCTTGCCAAAGGCTATAAGGTAAAAGATTGTGGCATAGAATCCAAAGACCTTGGTCCAAATTTTGTCTGCTATTGACTTGATTTACATCGGCTTTCTAAACATATAGTGGCTTGGTCCTTACTGACATAATCTGTAAGACAAATCAGCAAGAACCATGCTATTTTTGGTACCTAGCTGCCAATTTTTCTGTGCATAATGAATATAAAACCATCTTCTATTTTATCTGACAATGTAGCTATTCCATGAACTTAAATTGTCTCTTTCCTTTACCTCCTAATGTAGTTTTTCTGTGTGTATGTATGGAGTGTACTTGCATGAATATGTATTTGAGGACTGGTGTTTATTATATTTAGAAGGAATATAGAGGAAGGCTATCAAAGGAAGAAAATATTTTGTTGTTTAGAAATGTCGCCTGCACTAGCGTTGCCTTTCAAACTTCATGACTCATGGTTTTCGTGTTTTAATTTCTTTTTAGGCTGTATGTATGGTCATTCAGACCCTTAGTGCTCTAAGTAGTTTTCTAATAGTAAAGAAGGAAAAAAACTCTTTGAAGTTAATAAAGAAACTGTTGCAGAATTTAATGCCTTGAGAGACCTATCCTCTTCCTAACTTTCTAAGATTTATGGCACACATGAAAATTAGCTTGAAAAGTACAAGGGTCTCCTAACACTGACTTTTCTCAGGGAGTTTGACCTTGACACTCAAATCCCCTAATTAAATGTCTGTTCTGAATAATGAGTATTCTAGGAACCAAGCCTCCTGAAGGATGGGACAGGAGGTTTGTATCATTCTTTACTTTGTGTGGGCCACCATGAATTTCAAGGTGACATTTCAGAGAAGCATAATTCATTTTACTAAGCACATATTAGAAAGGTCTGGCTCCATTGTCTGAACCAGTTCTCAGAGGACAGGGAGCCTTTATTGTTCTTGGTTCTCTGACAACCAAGCTGCTCAGCCTTATTCTCTGTTGATCTGCTTGCCCAGGGGCAAGGCATGTTTTTCTGGGTGAGCTCATTTCTTTGTTATTCCGTAGAGATCTCTAAGATCTCTAAGCTTCCGGCCTATGGAAGAGAACACAGTTCTATTGAATTTTTGAAAACTAAACCTAAATCAAACATCTGACTTTTCATTAGAGAGAATAAAAATAAAATGTGTGTAGTGAGTAAAACGCTGTCTTTACTGCTAGACTCAGTATAATGATACTTGCTGTGTCATCTGTGCTGGTATAACAGAAGATATAAGTAAAATTAAACTATCTTGTCCTCATAAAGCTTTAGTCAAAATGGGGAAGAGACGGAACTTGGTATCTCTAGTGATGCTAATAGCAAGTAACTAAATGTGCAGTATTTATATCATTAGAACTCATTAGAAATCACACTAACCAGATTGCAACTATAAAATAGTGTTTATTTTATAATATTTATACATAAAATATTGCTTATCCCATGGTAATTGCTCACTGGCTACCACCTTAGGAAGCAGTGAAAGTAGAAGCATTCACTTTGAAATTCTAGGAATAGCAGGTCATGATTTTTTGGTAGCAACACAACACTTCAGAACTAGTGGCTATAGTACTTTTTGTTCAGTTTTAACAATAGCAATGTCCATATCTCTTCAATGAAGTATACAGGTAAAAGGAGAAGGCGCCTGGCAGAGGAATGCTATCGTCACTGAGTGTGTGACCTAACAACTAAGTGGCTTACCACAATGTTGACAATATCGTTAGTAAAGTGATTATTAGACAAATGAATACCTGACGATGGCAGGACAGTTAAAAGCATGAATCCTTGCTTTGGTAGGTAATATGGTGCTGTATGTGTCTGTGAGGAAAGTTTCAAATTGCACCTGATATTCAGCACAGCAGTTGGTCCCTATTGCTTGGATCTGGGGAGGGGGTGCCATGATTCTCAGACTGAGGGGAAGTTAAACTGTTCACAGGTACAGTCATCCCTGGATTCCAATCAGGTCCAGGATCTTTGCCTATTCTCAAAGAGAAGAATATCAGAGATGAATAATGATACAGGAATAATTTAATAAAGAAAATAAGAATCGTCCAAAAGAAATGGGAGCTTCTCAAATCCACAAGAAAGCCCTGGGCAGCTTCACAGAATTGCTGAGCAAAGATGACTCCATAGGGCCTTTCCCAATGACTATAGCTTAAAGTCTTTGTGTAAATGAGAGCCTTTCTAGCGATTGCCAGGAGAAGGGAATTTGGTTCTTTTCATTCCCTGAGCTTTATCAAAGTCTTAGTTTCTGCTTAGTTGTATTCTGATGGGGTCTAGTCTTAAACTTTGAGAATCTAGTTTTACT
Organism: Cryptotis parvus; assembly: GCA_021461705.1. Classification (NCBI taxonomy): domain Eukaryota; kingdom Metazoa; phylum Chordata; class Mammalia; order Eulipotyphla; family Soricidae; genus Cryptotis; species Cryptotis parvus. The sequence continues at coordinate 31,627 of JAJIBD010033194.1, read as the reverse complement.
ATCTTGAATATTCTACTCCAGCTTGCTCACATGGTAGTCCTTCATCTAGTGTTCTGCCAATCCTGTACAGGATGACTCGTGTAAACAGCTTGTAGATGACGGACAATAGGCAGATGGGGCGATAGTGGCCAATGTTGTGAATGTCTCCCTTCTTTAACAGTAGAACTGTCCTGCTGGTTTTCAATTGGGAGGGTACCTTGCATTCGGACAATAGTGTGTGAAGAGCTGAGCTAGTGTATTGATGAGTACCGAGGGCAGATTCTTCAGGTGTTTGGGTCTGACTGTCTGGGCCTGGTGCTGTTCCCTTCTTTACCGATGAGATGGCATGTCGGATTTCAAAAAGGGAGAACATTAGGAATGACATATCCATCCTGTGGAATTTGGTATGTGGGCAGGTGGATGTGGCTATCAAAGAGATCTGAGTAGAAGTCATAGATAATTTTCTCCATTGCCGTTCTGGAAGATGTGATAGATCCATCAGGGTGTCGGAGCACAGTCATCTTGGTCTTACAGTTGGCGAAGGACAGGCAGGCGGTGCGAATGCTTTTCCCGGCTTCTGCTGCATCTTCCAGTATTTCTGCTCTTCTGTCTTTGAGGTCTTCTTTTATCACTTCTGTGCACCATTTAGCAAGCTTGGACGTTAGCATTTGGTCTCCTGAGGCTTGCACCTTGCCACGTTGGTGAATGAGCTCGAGAGTTTCTGAAGACAGGCGTCCTTTTGTGCCTTTCTCTCTCTCGGCATTCTTCACACAATCATGGAGGTGCTGAACTAGTTGGTTGTATTCTTAATCGATGTCATCAATGGTGGTATCTTCCCATGTTGCTGCAATGGTGCCAAAGAGTTCCAAGTTGGTGGTCATTCTGGGAGTTCTCTTCTTAAACTTTGCAGCCTTTTTCTCCCCGTTGTGGGATGTCGAGTTTTGCATGAAGGAGACGGTGGTCCGATCCTGTTTGGAATTTGGGGACGACAGCAACATTGGTCAGACAAAACCGTCGATTGAAGACAATGTGGTCAATTTCATTGTGGAACTGTCCACCAGGAGATTCCCATGTCCAACTTTTTGCTTCAGCCTTCTGGAACTGTGAGTTCCCATGAATGGTCTTGGTGGACATGATGAACTCAGATAGGCTCTCACCCTGTTTGTTCCATTCTAGGCCATGGGTCCCGATGTAGAGTTCTTCAGCCAATCTTCTCGGTCCTATCTTGGCATTAAAATCACCGACTATGATTTTGTAGAAAGTGTGATCTTTTTTATAGAACTCCTCCAGTTCTATAAAGAACTCCTCCAGTACAACCATGCGAGCAAGCTGGCTTCCGGAAAGGATTCAGCACAATTGACCATATCCACACAGTAACCAAGCTCATTGAGGTTTGTAGGGAGTACAAGATGCCACTCTGTCTCACGTTCATTGATTTACAGAAAGCCTTTGATTCTGTGGAGACTGAAGCTGTCATCAAAGCCCTAGCCAAACAGGGTGTTCAAACCCAATACATCAAGATCCTTTGTGAGCTATATTACGGATTCACCACCAGAATCTCACCATTCTACAAAGAAGTGATCATTGATGTCAAAAGAAGGGTTCGACAGGGGGATACCATTTCACCAAAACTCTTCAGCTCCACCCTCATGAACATCATGCCTTCCCATAGAATGGGAAGGAATGGGAGTGAAGATAGATAGTCGGCAACTACACCACCTCCGCTTCGCTGATGACATCATTCTAATAACACCAAACATTAGCCAAGCGGCACAATTGCTGGCTGACTTCGACCAAGAATGTGGAAATATACGTATACAGCTGAATATAAAGAAAACCATGTTTTTGAAAAATGAACTAGTTCCAGAGGCCCCATTCACTCTCAATGGAATAATCATCTCTGAATGCAGCAGTTATGTGTACCTAGGTTGAGAAGTCAACATGATGAACGACCTAAAGCCTGAGCTGCACAGGAGGAAAAGAACGGCATGGAATGCCTTCAAAGGCATTGAGAAATAGCTAAAGGACAAAGAATTTCCGGCTCCGGGTACATCTCTTTGACTCCACCATTCTCCCTGCATTAACGTACACCTCAGAGACCTAGGCCCTAGGAAAGCAAGATGAGAACCGCTATTCGGGTCTCCCAGAGAGGAATCGAAAGAGCTATGCTTGGAATATCACGCCTCACTCAAGTGAGAGAAGGAATCCGGAGTTCTGACCTCCGTTGCTATTCCAGAATGAGGGACACTTTCTTGTTTGCTAAGGCATCGAAAATCAGATGGGCTGGGCATGTAATGTGATTTGGCACAACCGCTGGACTAGAGCTGTTACCGACTGGATCCCACGGGAATTCAAAAAATCACGTAGCTGCCCACCTACAAGATGGTCAGACTTCCTTGTCAAGACCCTGAAGGAATGGTTTGAGGCTCTTCATATTCCTGAATCAACTAGATGCCATTGGGCTACATTGGCACGTGATAAGGTCCAATGGAAATGTTACTGGCGCCCGCTCGAGCAAATCGATGAGTAACAGGATTCAAGTGATCAAGTGATCAAGTGATCAAGTGAATATTCTACTATCTTGAATCTTGGGCTAGAGTCACAATCACTTCCTTTCAGATCATATCCTATTTCTCCATTACTTGGCATTATGGCTTTCTGAATTTAACTGCCCAGCCCCCAACCCCCACCCCTATTGCCTGACTTCCTACTTCACTTCCAAGTTGGTTCTGTTCTGTTTACTGACTCTGGTACCTTTTTCCTGATTTGCATCTATCTTTTTCTTGCTTTGCATCTTAGCAGGTTTACTAGTCTTTTTTTTGCAGCTTCATAAACCAACACAAACACCTTTGGTAATGTATTTGCAGTTTACACAATTTCTGTTATTGCTTGTTTTTACTTTAATGAAATACATCTAGGGTGGAGGGAGGTTGGGGCATGGAAGAACATTATGTGCATAAAGACAGGCAAGTTTCCACTTTCAAAATATAAAATATTAAAACTATAGACATGCGACATGATAAAATTCTAGTAGATATAAAGTCTAAGAAAGCATAAATTTGTGGGTTGATTACTATTCCAGGTGTTCCATTATATTTTTAGGATGAATAGTGGATGAATGGCACTTAGTCGACTGAATATTTGGATGCATACAGCTTCTATTAACCTTTTCAACAACTGAGTTTGAAGTCAAGAGAAAAAAACTCACAGGAAATGTCTTATCTTATATTTTAAATAACTTTGTGGTCCTCTTCTTTAAAAACCTCTCTGAAATATGCAAGAAACTGACATTACTAAGACTGACTTGCAGAATCCTGCTGATAGCTCATAATGCCTAAGGGAAATGCGAATGCTCCCCACCTAGCCTCCTCCAATCTTATAAATAATAATCTCTCTATGGGGCAAATAAAAACCTCAAAGCAAAATCTTTTAGCTGTTCCTAATATTCCTGAGATGAACTTTGTTGATCTGACTGTCACTTTCCAGGAGAAAGAAACAAATATCTATTAAACAATTTGTCATATCTTTAACATTGCCATTTTGTTCTATTTCCTAACTCATAACATGGGGAGGGGGAGGAACACACAGGCTTGTCCATTGATTTCATTGATTCTGTGGTTTTGCTTGCATGTTTTCCTGGGAAAGGATAGCTACACAGACCTAAAAGATGGCTGTGCAAACTGAGAAGGCAACTGAGCTCACTGCAGGCATCATTTGCTACATGCCTTCCTACAACAGATCCAAGCAGTAGCAATTAGGTGATTTTGCTTCTTTATCCATCAGTAAGATGATAAGTTCCAACTTAGTTTCCTAGTTGGCCAAGTATCAGCTCATGAAGATGTTAAGTCACTTGCAAATGAATGGCTTTCAAGAAAGATTCATAATTTTCTTAAAAACAAAAATTAGCCAATTATTTCTATTAAAGCAACAATTAAGAGCAGTACAAGTAGAGACATTTCCACAAGCTGATATTCAAACCCACTGCAGGGCCATGATGGCTGACAGTTTGCTTTTCCCTCTGATTGCCAATTACTTTGTCACTGGGAACAGTGCTTTATTTATATTCACCTGAATTTGAATACATTTGAGGGAAGTGTCTTGTATAGCAGAGAAACACATTCTACAGAAATCATTTCCTAAAGTCAGTTATTCTGAAAGGTATAATTTCAAATACACACAAACATACATGCACATACTGCCTTATTTATTTTTCTGTGATTCTATATTTTTTGGATGATTGCTTGTGTATTTTCTCACTTTAAAATGGTACTGAAAGATCTGATGCCTTGATTTAATTTGCTCAGGGAGAGGAATTCATACAGTAGCTCTGTAATAGGGAGCTTGTTGCTATTTCATTGGTTAGTCTATATAATTTTATGATACTGATATCATCTATTTTGCTGGTGGTTTTTTATAACACCACTATGCAGATGTCTAAATCATTTGAAGGTATTTCTGACCAGGTTATTCATATCCTCCTTCATGTGAAAGAGTGAACTCAGTGTGAAAGAAGACAGAAACAGCACATTGTTCCAGGCTAGCAAGTATTTAGAGATGACTGAAGTTTTGTATGGTGGAGAAACTGAAGTTTCAAAGGAGAAGAACATAGCTATAAGTCAGATTATTATGCTGCAGCTATATTGCCCGGCTAACTCATGTTTCTCTACCTGGTCCAGTATTCTGGACTAGAGCCATTACTGACTGGATCCCACGGGATGTCAAAAGATCACGTGGCCACCCACCTACAAGATGGTTAGACTTCCTTGTCAAGACCCTGAAGGAACGGTGTGAGGCTCTTCATATTCCTGAATCAACCAGATGCCATTGGGCTACATTGGCACGTGATAGGGTCCAATGGAAATGTTACTGGCGCCCGCTTGAGCAAATCTATGAGTAACGGGATTCAAGTGATCAAGTGATAAGATGTGGTCCAAAATGGGGGAGCTTGAAGGGCTGGAGCAATAGTACAATGGATTGGGCAGTACAGTGGTATGCTGCTGATCCACCTTTAATCCCTGGAAGGCCCTAGGGTCCCCACGCACCATCAAGAGTAATTCCTGAGTACAGAGTCAATTAGATGTGCTTCTGTGTCCCAAAAACTGAGAACAAAGTTGGGTGGAGAATGTAAATTTTAGTTTCTATGGTAGGAAGTTGAATTATTGTATTCACATGTTCATGGAGATGTCTGGAAGAAATGTAAAGAAGGTGCATTGCTTTGAGGAATAGGCTTTTTTTCTGACTTAGGAAAATGATTGAATAGTATGAATTGCACGTCTAAAAAGAAAGATAATAAATGTGAGAATAAAGGTGCAGTATTAAGCTTCAAATATCAAAAACTGTAGGATATTGAGTCTATTATAAGCTGGGCGGTAGAGTTTCATTTGGAGACAGAAAAATTTGAGAATTCTGGAGGCCAAGTTTTGTAATGGCTCTAGTCCAGTGGTTGTCTCCAAAAGACAGATACCAGTAACTCACATCTTATAGAAGTTGTAAAATTTTTTAACATAAATTTTGACAACACTACCAAAATCACAACTTTGGACTTGAGGCTACTTAGTCATCTAATGATACTGGTACCCACTCTGCTGCTCTCAGTAATGGCAAGGGGAAACCATCATGCATTGAAATGTTCTTGAGATTAAAGAGACAGAACTTGCTTGCCTTGCATGGAGGTAACTGGCTTCCATCTCTGGCACTGTGTATGTGTCCTAAACAACACTAAGCATGACACGTGAGAGCATTGTAAGGACTCAGCTCTAGGCACAGGCAGGCGTGACCCATCACACTCTCTCCATCCCAATAAAGGTATATTCCCTATTTTCAAAGACTTCGCAGTATAAACAGCATAAAATGGATGATGTATATACGAAGAAACAATTGCAGCAGTACAAAGAGTTTCTAATCTTGGAAGCCACCAGAGCTATCAAAGCGAATACCGGGATACAAATCTCAAATTAGGCTAATGTTAGAGAAGGCTTTATCCTACAGATCATTGAATTGGTCCCTCAGTCGACCCAGTTTTGATTCCTCCGCAGCCCTGTATATTATCCGTGGCCACTGCCAAAAGTGAACCATATGCACTAAACTAGGAGCAAACTCTGAGCATAGATGGGTTGGTCTTAAAACCAAAACCAAAGAAAACAATAATCCCATCAGAAATGGGGAGAGAGAGATGAACAGACACTTCCCCGTCCAGGGGTAAGCATATGGAAAATTGTCCAGCATCACTTCCTGTCGGGGCGCCCCGGGCTGGGGTCCCCGACAGTGCCGGGAAGTGATTTCCCTTCTACCTCCGCGCCGGGCGAGGAATGGATGAACACTTAGGAATCCGATTCCGGTTTTAAAAGGCTTTCCCTTATCACAGGTTCAGGCATACAAATCAGCAAAAAGGAAAAACCCGATGCTTAGGATTCCAGGCTAGAACCCCAGCCACGTGTAGGCCAAGATGGCGACCACCACGTGTAAAACTTCCAAGGGGAATAAACACTCACAAGGCGAGATTCCACGGGGAAGAAGACCGAGAGCGGGAACCGGCTAGTTTATACCCCCCGCAACTCAGACCTTCCTCCCATTGTTATGGAAAGCAGGGAGGGTCCAATGCCCTCAGGTAATCTCTCCCTGCATCTCACCTAGGGCCTTTACTGTGCTAATGTTTTGAGCCGGGAAGGCCTTTGAAATGTAGAGAAGGGGGGTTTCTGAGATGGCATGTCACTGTACCAAAGACCAACACCAATGCCAGTTAAATATTTCTCCAAGCCTTCACAAGTCTCCTCTACTTCATTGTAGTTTTATATTTTATCAGGGAGCCATGCTTGTTTGCTTGGAAGCAAACAGCATTTCTCTCTGGTCTAATTACTTAGGTGTCCTTACGTGGCCAGGCTAATATGCTGGTAAGATATAGCTAGTCCCACGATGATTGTGATAGCATGGGATAATATTTATACCAGCTAGTACAGCATACATGGTCGGATAAACGCCACATTTAGACTCTACCCCCTTATCTACGGAGTGATTTGCGGCAGGCAATCCAGAGCAGATGCAGCGGCCCTTAGGAGTCCTGCAACAACTTCCGATCTGGGAAAATGCAAATGAAAGCAACAATGAGATATCATCTCACGCCAAGAATGCATAGCATCAAAGAGCTGGAAACAACACTGGTTGGTGGGGATACAGTGAAACAGAAATCCTCATGTGTTGAGGAATTGGCAGGAATGCCACTTGGTTCAGCCTCTATAGACAGCACTGTGGAGATTCCTCAAGAAAGTAAGAACTAAACTCTCATACCACCTAGTAATTCTACCTCTTGGCGTCTACTCCCTTCATTTGTATGCTGGTTATTCTGCCTTTGATACCTAGTTCTGTGTCACTTCACTATTAATTCCCTTGACTTATATCTGATCAATTCTCCAAAGTGTCACATTTCTGGTTTGGAGTTCAGACATAGTCAATAAATGCCGAACTTCACAGTCAGACATCTGAGATCCCTGTACTGCTATACTGAAATCCCAGTACACTTTTTCAAACACTGCTTTCTTTCCCAAATAATCTTTGGTAAACAATTGACTTTACATCTTTCCCTGGGAACACTAATGCAGTCTATCAGTGGAAAAAGACTCCTTTAAAATGTTCATAAGGTAGAGAAATAGATCATTAGAGAAAGGAGCAGTGGGTTCTAGGAAAGAGATGGCCAGGAGGTAACTGGAAGGAATAAGGATAAAATAGAAAATGACAGCAAGAAGTCCTCTGTGTTTTTTTTAACAAAAATTATTTGGAGTCTTTGGGTTTGCAAAATTGTTCAGGGATAAGTTTTCTCTAAGTTTTCAGCATTTTTCACTTTTAGTTTTTGCCAAATGCTGTAAAAAGGACAATTTTTTCTTTCATTTCTTTTTTTTCCTTGTATTCTCTGTATCTGAAAGCACAAAGGCAACATGAAAAAAAGTATAATAGAGGAAAAATATGTTAACAATTTTCAACCATGCCAGGAATCATGGGAATTGAATGCAAGGCCTTCAGGTGCAATCAGCTTTGATGATTCATTTCGTCTTAGCATTTACTCTTTTGCTCTATGACAAACAGCTTTTTCACATTGTTACCTGTATTTTTTCCTCTGGGAGTACTGACTTTTTTTTTTTCTTTTTGGGTCACACCCGGCAATGCTCAGGGGCTACTCCTGGCTCTGCACTCAGGAATTACTCCTGGCGGTGCTCGGGGGACCATATGGGATGCCGGGGATCGAACCCGGGCCAGCATGGGCCGGCCTCGTGCAAGGCAAACGCCCTACCCGCTGGGCTATCGCTCTGGCCCCTGGGAGTACTGACTTTTGAGAAAGCTTTAATTTTTACTTCTCGTTGTTTGATCTCATTTGTAAGTCTGTGACTTTAGCCTTTATTAATACCCTCCTTTTCTGTTCTGTAACTGAATTGCAGCGTGGTCTATAATCTGTCTCTTCAATCTTTTGCTTTCAGCGTTACAACTGTATTAAAATTGTTGGGTAGGAGTTGACCATCTATTTTGCACATCAGTGAATTCTCGAAATGCTTTGTACATGCACACTCGCACACATGCTAATATTTTTCTAAAAAGAGTTTTACAGCTACTGAAGAGACAATGAAGCTGAAAACTTATCCCAAACATGTATGTACCATGGAACCATTATGCTGAAGATTTATGAGTTTTAAAATATTTAGTTCACTGCTTTGTGATTATATCTTCCCACTTTTTTGTTCCTCTTCCTCTTGACTTGGAACTATTAGAAACCAGGGAATGCATCCTTTATTTCTATTTCCCAATTCCGTCCTGTTACAGTGTGTTACAAATCTCAACTCTAGGACAAAGTTATATTCAGTTAGGGCTATTTTTATTAAGATTAAAATTAAGAATTAAAATTAATACCATGATATATTGCATCAAATCTACATGGAAAAATTCCTGACATTTTCTGGGTATTCAGATCTGCAAAAACACTCATTAGACTAGATAAAATTAAGTAAATCATAGCTACTTTCATTAATTAAAAAATGATTTTAGAACCTCAAAATATCTTACAATTGTTTAAAGACATTCCAGGCAAAAAAGAGAAAATATTATTATATATTAAGGCTTGAAGTGCTTTCTTTATAAAATGTTAGTATGATGCAATATATAATTCTACAACCTTAATTTTAATAAAATTAGAAATTTTAAAATTAGAAAGTTTTACAGCTGCCTTTATTATTATTGTTGAGGAATCACATGAGAATGACTGTGCTGTTTGCACATTTCTAGATGGTAGCCACCAGCGATGCAGGGTGGAGCACTCACATAGTGGAACACAGCATTCCCTGACATTTGTACTCCTTCTGAGATTTGACTCAGTTCTGACAACAATTATACTCAGTGGGGCACAGGAGTTATGGTTGGAAGGGAAATGGCAAATTATATGCACTATTCTCTGTCGAAATGTGGGTTAGAGTTTCCGTCGTCCAGAGGAGACAGCACTGAGAAGTTGGGAGCTGAGTTCTTGTTCTCTGCTCCCATTTTCCCTGTTTTGGAAGCTCTAATTTACTTTTAACTTTAGAGGAATTCACTTCCATTCATAATTCTTCTCATGAGTCTGTTAGCTGGCTCCAGAGCTGCAACATGGAGATGCAGATATTTCTTCATCTCTCACAATTTTAGTGGCTACAACTCGTGTTGCAAACTACAGATATACAAATTATATATAAGTTAATGTAAAGCTCTGGTGCTATATTAAGTAATATGATGATTCTATACATTCAACAAAGGTTTCAGATAATGTAAGCCAAAAGTCATAATTTATAGACAAAATTTAGGTTTAAAACCTTATATATACAATGAGGATGCAAACCTAATTTATCTAGCTTGGAGAAGGAATATACATAATAAAAATATTATATATTATGTATTTTATATAATAACTGGTATTGTTATATAATATATGATCTATCATATATTTATATAATATATATTCCTTCTTTAAACTAGATAACTATAACTATTTATAGTTATATATATACCTATATATAACTAGATAACAGTATATATAGATATAATCCTTAGATTAGGTTTACATTCTCATTGTCTAGAGAATGATGTTCCAACTGAAATGAGTTAGTGACTGTTGCAAAAATCACACATTTTACAGGTACCAGGATTAGAATCTTTTTATCTGACTACAAAGTTTCTATGGCTTACCCTGGAGCCTGTTGTATTTGCATGTAGTAAAGGACAGTGAATTTACCTTTTAAGTTCTCCGGGCATTTGGGGGAGGGAGGGAATCATTAACTTAATTTCAGTCATCAATGTTGCTACTAAGTGAAAAGAACTTCAGTGTCTCCAATCAGGAAACTGAACTAATTCTAACACAGACACTACGCCCTGAACCTGGGAGTTTCTAACTCTGGACTGCAGAATCCCAATTTGCAATAATCACTGTCATGGGGAAGACACTCGTCAACATAAAATACTAACCATAACCCCAGTCCACCAAACTCTTTGCTGAAGGAGTAGTTCATAACCTGACAGAAGATTATCCTAATGGAGAAATGGATCCTCACCTTTCAGACTTCCTAAAGTCCTTGAAAATCCTGCACTTTCCTGTATGTCCTTTACTCCAAACCTTTGAGACTGGTATATGGAATCACACCATAGTTTTATCCCTGGAAACAAACTCACACTGAATCTTAAAGATCGGGCTGTGAACTCATCCTGTTAATTCTTCTCAGCATTACACTGGTTAAATTTCTTAGATACACTGAATCTCAGTTATTCATTTGTAAAATGGGAGTAATAATGAATTCTGCCATGACAAGGTTGCAAATGAATCTCAGTCGCTCAATCTGTAAAATGGGAAGGTTAATGAATTCTGCCACGGGAAGTTTGCAGAGGATTAGAAAGGTCTACTGAAAAATCCTCACATGGCATGTTTGCTTACAAGTGAACCTCACTGTATCATTCACATGCAGCCTTATGCTTTACGGATACTGGCATATGCCTACAAAGGTCCATTCTTGCATACTAGTGCACATTGCTTTATTTGCCTTCAGGCCATTCTTTTTAAAACCATAATCAGTTAACCCTGTGCTGAGCAAGTATGTTGATAACATTTTCCCAGTTGTCTCATGTCTCTGCATCTTATTTGATTATGTACTTTGTAAAAGCTGGAATGCCAGAGAAGACTAAATAGATTATGGTATAGTTTAAATGTAATTTTATATGCATTGGGAAACCTAAAGTCTCCCGTGGCTTGCTTTAGGTGATAATCACTTTATTGCAGTAACCTGAAATCTAGCTTACAATGTACCTTAGGTGTGCCTGCAATATCTAGTGGCACAGAATCAGGAGCATGGTGCAAGCAGGGGCCCGGCCATCACTGGTGTTTGTCCTACAGAACCTGATTTTTTGCTAAAGGCTGTTACATATGCCATCAAAATTCTGAATAGTATTTATCAGAGCCAGTGGCAGGAAAAATAGAGGCTTGAATTAAATGTTTTAACAAGATGTTCATAGAGGAATTACATTTTCTTTTCTTTTTTTTAAATTATTTGCTGAAGCACCATGATTTGCAATAACATTAATGATACTTTTTTTAATGACCTCTTCTTTCAACACCACACCTATCACTAAATGATAGCTTCCCTCTACCAGGGTCCCAAGGGCTCCACCCAGCCATGGCCCTCCCCCCATTTAAACTCAGTGCTATAGAGAAAATTTCCAGATCTGATGAACCTGGTTGTTTGTTTACTTGCTTGCTATGTCTTTTCACGTCTGTATTTGAGACATGACTTTTTGAAAGATTATTATTGTGTGAATGGTGGCACCAACACAAATATAGATGATGATCATTAAAGTGGTACACATAAAATTCAACAAAATTGTATATCAATGATTAAGCTGAAAAATAATATTTCTTTTCAAAAGCTGTACCTTTTACTTTTGGTTGTATATGAAGTTTTAAAATAAACTTATATCACTCGCTTATCACTTGTCAAGTATCACTTGTCTTCCCATTGTTCATCCATTTGCTAGAGCGGTACTAGTAACATCTTCACATCCTGTCACTTGCTAGTGTAGCCCAAGGGTATCTGCTTGCTCCAGGAACATGAAGAGCCTCAAACCATTCCTTCAGTCATGGAAATGAGGTCTATAATTGTTACTGGGTTTTGCATATCAAATACGACATGGGTAGCTTGCCAGGCTCTGCCATGAGGGTGGTATACTCTCAGTAGTAGGCTCTCATCTCGTGCATTTACTGATAAAACACAATGGGGAGAGATTGACTTTTCTCTTGGGTGGAGCTCTGATGAGCTGTGGAGTCTGGATGTTGAAAATGGCGGCCCTCATGTGTGGGGGTTCCTCTGGCTTCTTGAGAGGCTCTATTGGGATGGCAGTCCAGGGCTAGAACCCGCCTTCCCTCCCGGGTGCCTCATGAACAGCTGAGCACAGGGAGGGCCAGTAGCAGCTCTGCTCCATGTATCTGAGTGTAAAATAAACACAATCACTGTATCACTGTCTTCCTGCTCATCATCTATTTCCTCGAGCGGGCACCAGTAACATCTCCATAAGTCCTGTCTCATGCTAGTAGAGCCCAGGTCATCTGCTTGCTCCAGGAACAGAAAAGAGCCTCAAACCATTCCATCAGGTCATGGGAATGAGGTCTATAATTGTTACTGGTATTTGGCATCAAATACGACATGGGTAGCTTGCCAACAACATAAATTTGAAAATTAACATTGAGAGATACATTATACAACTTAGTAAAGAGAGGAGAATTAAGAAAATGTTATATTAATAAATTTATGACAGTATAAAAGTGTGTTTTATCCAAAAAACAGAATATAGGCTTGAAGTCACATTATACTGATTATGTGTCTACACTAATAAGTAAAATATCATAATAAAAATCAACATGGACATAACCAAAATCATCTGAATAGACAAAGTGCATTCAATATAAATGAAATATTAATTATCAAAAAGGTGCAAACTCCTTTAGGAAGCTAGGGATAGACAGTTTTTCTGTTTCTACTTTTTCTTTTTTCTTGTTTTTAGGGTCACATCCAATGGTGCCAAAGTTTTCTCCTGACACACACTCAGGAATCACTGCTGACGATGTCCAGGAAACCAAATGGGACGTCAGAGATTGGACTGGGTGAGTGCCTGCAAGGCAAGTGTCCTATCTCTGTAGTATCTCTCCAGGTCCAGAGTTGTCTCAGTCTGGTAGAGGGCAACCATAAGCACAGTGAGTGAATACCACACTCAATGCAACAATGCAAAGTGCTGAGAGTCTTTTAAAGAAGTTTTTTATTGCGTCTTGCAAAACTGGTTTCAGGGCTGAGTTTTCTAAGCAGTTGCCTGTTCATGAAACTCTGTACTGTGCCTTGAAAGGTAAATGATAATGTAGCTGGTATTCTTGGCGATGTATTCTTTTCATTGAGTTTTTTTTTCTCTACATTCCACCATTCTCTTCTGGCTCATAGAGTCTTATTTGATAGAACTGCTGTGAATCTTCTAGATTTGCAGCTAAGTTTCCTTTTGATCTTGCCACTTTTAATGCTTTCCATATTCTCTCCCGGCTTTTGTCATTCTGATTATAATGTGTCTTGGAGTATTTTTTATTTGGATTCTATTTTCACTAGGACCTGTCTGATCTTTTGGATCTCAAAGTCTTCACTCCTCAAGCCTCAGAAATTCTTAGGTATAATTTCTCTAATTAGTGTTTCATCATTAATTTTGCCTTCCTGTTCTTCAGGCACTGCATGAGTATATTGTTCCTCTTGCCTTCATCCCATAGTTCTCTATTTTCTGTCAAATTATTTCCATCTTCTATTGTTTTCTAGAGGTTTCCTACCTCTCATCTTAGAGTTCCTTGAACTTTCCCTTAGCTGCTGCAGTTCTGCTGCTCAGACAGAAAATTGCTTTTAATGTGGTCTAGCTTTAGCACTTTAGCTAAGGAATTCAGCCAACCAAGGGTCTCATTCATTCTCACTAAGATATTACCAGAATAATTTTTCTGAATTTATTAAAAGACAGTAGAAGAAATTGGCCCCAAGACACAGGGCCACTTTTCTTAATTGAAAACTACAACTTCTGTGCTACACAGGAGATATGCTTAGGTTCGCAATATTCTGTTATGCATGTTGGATTTATATAAAAAGTAAACAAGATGCTTTACCATCTATATTTAGTGATATGCTTAGACAATTAGAGGCTTTTATGAATAATCTTCATTATGCATTTAAACAGTTCATAAAAGTTATGAGTCCTATGTATTCACCCCCTTTTGCTATTGTAAACCTTTAACTACAAATACAGTGAGAACAAAGAAACCAAAATGTGCATATTCTTCAGGCTTCTCACCAGCCCGTTTCAATTATGCATGAATTAACAGAAACGAATTTGCAGCATTTTATTTCTTAGTGTAATGGAGCTCAAGTATTTCATAAAGTGTAACCATATAGCAAAATCTGAGCTCATTTTAGAATAATTAGCACATAGATGTTACTTGTGTAGTTAAAAGGAAATGTTAAAATTTTCCCATTGTAAGCACTTTTTGAAGGCTCACTCTGTTCTCTAAGGTGAACAATCTTTCACTCAGGAAAGCTGGAAGTCCCATCTTTCCTGCATTTCATCTTCTTCCTCTTATACTTCGATTAAAATACTGGTGCTTATTCAGACAAGTCTTAATTACAGGCCTGGAGCAAGTAAAAGAGGCTCTGTAGATTAAGCAGGTAATTTTTTAAAATGATGCATTTACCTCGAGCTACTGCAGCTCAGTCCTTTGAATAATTAAGGCTGAACTAGGGAGACCTAAAATCTGTACATTAAAATGTCTTCATTTAACATACTCACCAAAATCTGACATTCTCATATCTCTTTCTCCCACCCATTCCATAAAAAGAAAGTCATTCTCTTGGGAGAAGGAAAGAACTAACATTTATAGTGTTTCTACTATAAGTCAGACACTACTGTGGAAGGTATATCATATTCTGGGTTTTTTTTAGCTATCCACGGTTCTGAGGTCAGAACAGCAGTAAGCAGTCCTATTCCTTTTATAAGACTTAGGACTACTAAGGAAACTCCTCAAAATCACACAACAGACCAAGACAAAAGGAAGGAATTAATTCAACTCAGTCACAGTCTTAACTCTATACATCTCCCTGCACATTTTGTCCTGGATAAGGAGGACTGGAAATTTAAAGGGACAGAAGTAATTTCAATATGCTTAATAAAAAATTTACATGAGATTTATTTAGTTCTTGAATTATTTCCATAATTTAGGTAAATTATGCATTAGACAGAAAATTGTTGGAAAAGCTACAACTTCCTGATTTCTGACCCTAGGAAGTATTATAATGAGGTAACAGAGGTCTTTACTGCCAGAGACCACGCCAAGGGAGGCTTAGCAAAGCCCCAGGCGCTGCTCTCCATTACTGCGGAGCTCTAAGAGAAGGACTTGCTTTACAATTATTTTGACCTGGGGTAAGCAAAGTTAATATTTTTAATTCACTATAAGGTAGTGCATCTTGTAAATCCATCATGGTAAAATACTTCATGTATTGTGTTTAGTTTATTTAATCACATGAAGTATCTTGGGAAATCAGTTTCAGACACACTGGACAAAAGGCAATTGTACAAGGCCGTATAGAAAGTTTTACCTTTCCCCTGCTCACCAGTCAGTTCCGTAACTTGCCAGCGATTATTGAGCTGACAGAGGAATGACTTGTGGGTGTGATCTGGACAGAGTCACCCACGTAACATAGGTCCTTTCATTATGCTTCATTATACAGCTAAATCTCTACACCTATGCGTTCAGATTTCAAATTTGGTATTACTAGTAGTTTCATATTTACACTGATGGTAAGTAGAACAGTCCTACTCCGTATTGTTAGAATTCCACTACCATATCAAATTCTAACAGTGTATCTCTCAAATAACTGCCACTGTCTTCCATTTGCTCTTGCAATGGATTTATCTTGAACTATCCCCATGCTGCTTACATAGGTATTGTCCCAGTTACATAGTAGTTTTTGTGCTGAGTCTCCTATAGAATGGAACTTTATTTCATATATTAGGTGGCTGTAAATCATAACCAAACATACCATCCACTTTTGAATGATAATCTTTAAAAAATAACTCTTGAGCATTCATTTGCTTCTTATCTGACCCTTCAAGGATATCAGAACTCTCCACCCTGGTCTCCCCACTCTAAACATCCTGGCAGGAGCAATGACAATTCTTTGATGTTGACAAAACTCAGGATAAAGAAAATCAGTACAAATAATTACTGATATTATAATCTTTATCTTAAAAAAACAAAGGTCCGTTGCTCTAAAAAGAAACCTTGCTTTACAGATGACAAATACACATACCTTTACACATCTAACTTTATTAATTTGTTGTTTATTTTGCTCCCCATTGCTTGTTACCACATGACTAATTGTCACATAATTGTCACATGAGAAGATGCTAAGCCATCAATTTCACATTGAATTTGCCTTTTTTAGAAGAGTATCTCCTATTAACTCATCTGTAGCAACTGTCTGCTCTCTCTACAGTCACAGGCAACTATGGATCTGTATCTCTTATCTTCACAATCGAAAAGTTTTCTATACTTCTAATTCATCACAATTCTTTGTAGGTTAGGACAAGCTTTCAGGCCACACTTGGGCATCTGATAAAAAATTTTCCCAATCGCTACTACTTTTTCTAAATTGACTGTGTTATAAATGTTGATATCATTGCCCATATATTGGTTGCTTTAGTTAAACATAAAATTCTCAGACCCTTGTGAATACTTGTATTCAAATTGCTCTGCACTACAATCCCCATGCTTGGTTAAATATATTCATTTTTAGTTTCCAGAATTGCCCGCCAAATTCCAACAATGGTTTGCAGACTACTTCAACCACAAACCAGACATCTCTTAACCTGAGAAAAATAGTGCCATGGTGATGTAGAAGGGAGCTAACGATTTCCCCAAATCTGATCTAAAATCATCTATAATTTTTTACAATTTTTTAAAGAGTTTATCAAAATAAACAATTGCAAAATGCTTATTCGATATTAATATCTTCATAATTTTATGAGAACACTGAATAATATTTAAATCAACATCTGCCGTATACAGGGAATGCCTTTGTACAAGGAATATCTACAGAGTTGTACAATGTGAGAGGAAGGCTGAATCTTATATCCAAGTCACAGAAATCAGTAACATAAATAGAAATACTGGAAACAAATTCTAAGTAAGCTCATTGTCAAGTTTTCCATGTGAATTTTAAAAATCCATGGATCCAGGCACCACCAGCCATCAAGACTGGGAAGATGTTGTATTGATGGTGTAAGTTTTTAAGCCTGAGTCTGGTGATAGTTAACATTAGTAATAGTAACAGTCAGCTTGTAATTTGTTTTTTTTTACAATTAAAAAGTTCATGTTTGGATTTTGGTCATACAGTGTTCCAGCACCCGTCCCTCCACCAGTGCCCATCTCCCACCACCAACGTCCCCGGTTCCCTCCCCCTTCCCCAGCCCACCTCCATGGCAGGTTCTTTATTTCTTTCCCTTTCTCTCTCTTTCTATTTTCCTTCCCTTCCAGACTATGGATTACAGAACATACATTAAAAGGTTGTCATGTGTATCCTTTTGCCTCTATTAATGCTCAGTTCTAGGTTGATATTAGTACCCTCGACAATTATTAGCACACTGTTCCATTTTTTTGTCTTACCTAACCTCTGACTCCCACACGTTTGTGATAATTTCCACCTTTGGCAAGACCTCCTGATATATGTTTCACTTGACCTTGGATATTGGTATCATAATATGTACATATATATTTATGCCATGCAAATAAATGCAGTCATTCTGTATCTGTCTCTCTCCTTCTGGCTAATTTCGCTCAACATAATCTTCTCCATGTCCATCCATTTATAGGCAAATTTTATAACTTCATTCTTCCTAACAGCTGCATAGTATTCCATTGTGTAAATGTACCAAAGCTTCTTTATCCAGTCATCGATTTTCAGGCACTCTGGTTGCTTCCAGATTCTGGCTATTGTGAATAATGCTGCTATGAACATAAAAGTAGGGATGGTGTTTCCGCTGCGTATTTTTGGTTTCCCAGAGTAGATTCCCAGGAGTGGTATCGCTGGGTCAAATGGGAGTTCAATTTCTAGTCTTTGGAGGAAAGTCCATATTGTTTTCCAGAAAGGCTGTACCAGCCGGCATTCCCACCAACAATGGATGAGTGTCCCCTTTTCCCCACACCCACGCCAGCACTTGTTGTTCTTGCTCTTTTGAATATGTGCCAGTCTCTGTGGTGTAAAATGGTATCTCATTGTTGTTTTGATTTGCATCTCTCTGATGATTAGTGATGATGAGCATTTTTTCATATGTTTTTTGGCCATTCAAATTTCTTCCTTGCTGAAGTTTCTGTTCATTTCTTGTCCCCATTTTTTGATGGGGTTGTTTGTTTTCTTCTTGTAAAGTTCTACCAGTGCCTGATATATCCTGGATATTAACCCCTTATCAGATGGGTATTGGGTGAATATTCTTTCCCATTCTGTGGACTGCTTTTGTATCTTAGTCACTATTTCTTTTGAGGTGCAGAAGCTTTTTAGTCTCAGGTAGTCCCATATGTTTATCTTTTCTTCTAGTTGCTTTGTTAGTGATGTTTCACCTTTGAAGATGCCTTTAGCTTCAATGTCGTGGAGGGTTTTTCCTATATTTTCTTCAATGTACTTTATGGATTCAAGTCTAATATTGAGATCTTTAATCCATTTGATCTGATTTTTGTGCATGGTGTTAGACACAGGTCCAAATTCATTTTTACATGTCGCTGCCCAGTTTTCCCAACACCACTTGTTGAAGAGGCTTTCCTTACTCCATTTTAGACTCATTGCACCTTTATCAAAGATTAAATGATCATGTGTTTGAGGTTGGGTGTCAGTATACTCAATTCTATTCCATAGGTCCACAGGTCTGTTTTTATTCCAATACCATGTTGTTTTAATTACTACTCAGCTTGTAATTTGAAACAAACTATGCTATCTGGTGTTTGCTGCTATAGGAATTGAGGCAGCCAGGAGACATTCTGCTAGTGTCCTGGGAATGTCAAGGTACCCTTTTATCTCTGAGGATCAGAATCAAAAAGAATGGGAAGGCTCAACTTAAAAGCTCACAGCTTTGTAATAAACATCGGACCACCCACACCAGATATCGTTTCGTTACCAATGTTGAGGATTCTTAAATAAAAACCTTATGCAGAAAGAAATTAGAGACTGAAAGAATTTTTTTTATATTGGAAGAGTAGTTAATAGATAAAGAAACTGTAGTACATATACACAGTGGTATATACACTACACAGGTTTAAGAAAAGAGAAAAATCATGCAATTTGCTGCAAGATCTAGAGTTTCATGATGGGTAAAGTCAGCCTAATGGGGAGGAAGAGACTCAGAATGATCTCTCTCATATGTGGGATCTAAAGAAGCCTCTTAGAGAAATATCGAATGGCCAATGGCAAAGGAGCAAGGAGCAGGAGACCTGGTCTTGAATAGAAAGCTTGGCTCTGAGGCAGGAGTAAGGGAGAGAAAAACTAGAACAAAAAAGGAGGAGAAAAGTACCACAGAGGCAGGATGGAGATGCGGGAGGAAACTAGAGACAATGGTGGACAGTTATGGACACTGGGGAAGGCATCAGAGTTGGAGAAATATACACCTGAAACTAAATCATAAATACCTTGTAACTTGGTAATTCATGATGATTCTACTGGGAAAAATACTAAAGTAAAAGACACAAGATAAAAGCAAAGGAACAAGAACTAAATAATAACATTTTGAGAAATAAAAAATAAGGAGGGCAGTCACAAGTCCACAGTCCTATGAAAACACGAGGTTGGAAGGTAAAGGTAGTGGACATGGAAGAAAGTTTCAGCCTTCTCCAGGGTTCAGTGAATGATCAAAAGGCAAATGTCATTGCTCACTTAGGACCCCTGGACGTCGCCACAGGAAAACCTGTGGTTGCAGAGAGAAGGTAAGTTCCAGGGCATCTGTTCAGGTTAGTCACAAATTTATGTTAATAGACCTCTTTCAGCTGGGGATCTTAGAACCTACAAACAACAATTTGCCTAGAATTCCAAGTATATTTTGTGGGATAACATGCACTGGTATTCAATTTCCTTACTTGAGTTTTCCATCTCAAATTTAATTTCTTACGTAAACAAGAAAGGATTTGCCACTCATTTTGTTTGGGAGCAGCAGTGTGGATTTTAGTAATATAACCGGATTCTAGAAACATATTGCTAGGGATAAAGAACTTTATTGGCTGAGGATTTTAAGATATTGTTACATGTTTTCTTGATGCACTGGAACTTTAGCAAAGCAGGACAGTTATATAGTAAGGCCTCAAATCTGCTGTGGAGATATAAATATTTTTTTTCTGATTCTAGTGAGAAATGAGCGTTGAGCCTAACTCTACCCAGCCTCTGGTGAAAATAACTGGAAAGAAGTCATGTGTGGGAGAGAGTTAAGCTTTATGAACATTAAAGCTATAATTTCTGTAATTTCATGTTTTATGTAAATTGAGTTATAGTAACAAGTCATAAAATCAATCTTTCAAAGGATATAATTCAGGGTTTTAAAAATAATGTTTATTGAGTTGTATAAATGTCACCCCATGTATGTTAAGAACACTTCAGACCCCCAAGAAATCCTATACTATTAACTGTCCCCATTTTCAAGTCTCCTGATCTTTTATACCACTAATCTATTTCATATATCTACAAGTGTTCCTATTTCTAATATTCCTGGTAAATTATACTATGTAGACTATAATGCTTTATTACTGCCTTCTACTCGGCATAATGTGTTCAAGGTTAGATTATATTATTCGTCTTCTTGAGCTGCAGAGTACTGTTCATTAATTACTTACACAAGTGAAATTTTTTTTCTCATTGTTCTGAACTCTCAAAGTCCAAGTTCATGATAGTGGCCCAATTGCTCCTTAGTCCTTTCTCTTCTAATTGTAGGTATCCAAGGCCTCTGTCCACATGGCTTTTCTTTGAGCGTGTTTCCTAAATTCCACTTGTAAGGACACCAATTTTTTAGA
This sequence comes from Cryptotis parvus, assembly GCA_021461705.1. Classification (NCBI taxonomy): domain Eukaryota; kingdom Metazoa; phylum Chordata; class Mammalia; order Eulipotyphla; family Soricidae; genus Cryptotis; species Cryptotis parvus. The sequence goes on along the minus strand of JAJIBD010033194.1, from coordinate 10,545 downwards.
TTAGGGTTTTCTTTCTTTGCTTTTTTGGGTCACACCCGGCGATGGTTAGGGGTTACTCCTGGCTCTTTGCTCAGGAATTACTCCTGCCGGTGCTCGGGGACCATATGGGATGCCTGGGATCGAATCCAGGTCGGCCGCATGCAAGGCAAATGCCCTACCTTCTGTGCTATCGCTCTGGCCATGGATTAGGGTTTTATGATTGCATTTTGCCACAATAACCTTTTTATCTTCACTTTTGTGTCATTTCTTCCCAAATACATAACATTGTAAAATAGCAAGTATATGTGGTATATGTTTGTGTGTGTGTGGTTTTTTTCAGTTTCAAGAGGTTTTGTTACTAATTGAATTTCCTTAATAGTTTTGTTCTAGAAGTATTGACCATAAGCGTAAGGAATAATTTCTGTGTAAGGAATTATTTCTGAATTCTAAATTTTTATACAACAGATTTCTTGTATTATTGCCCTCTTTCCTTTACTGTTGATATTGGGATGACTAGGGACCAGGTGTTCCACACCCTTGGAGGTTGGGAACAGTAGTATCACTCACTGGTTGAAGTATATCAACGCACACACGCTTTTCTGTGGCACTAGGAATCCCAAATGTTAGTGTCACTAAAGGCACACTCAAAATGGAGGGGTTATGGATAGAGCTAAGGACAAAACTTTAAGTCCTAGGTCTATAAGGCAGATAATTTATCACTGAGAAAACTTAGACACACTTTTTACTTTAGAGTTATTTCTCATGTTTCTTTGAGATTGTAATTGACAATTTATAAGAATTTGGTTTATGTTATCACTGACTTAATTCCATTATTATACAAAAAATTGTTCTATAATTTTAAGATCATCCTTTTTTGTTCTATGTCATTCTAGGCATATATTTTCCAATAACACAATTGAAAAATATACACATTTGGAAAATATTCAATTATTACAATTGTATACCTATTACTTTATATAATTGGCTTTAAAGTCAGGTTGAAGAAAATGAATTATAGAAACAAAAACATTAATATTGTATTTTACAGATATTTTTGTACTAATCTAAACATCTAAGTATTATTTGTTTCTTCGTGTGAATTCAAATTATTATTTAGTGTTCTGTCATTTCCACCCAAAGAACTATTTTTAATATTTCATTTAGAATTATTTCAATAATTTATCTCATTTTTATCAAGAATATTTTATCTTTTCTACTTTGAATGATATTATTTTTGCCTTCAGACTTGTCTGTAAAGGTAAGGACATTCCAGATTCTCAGTGTTATTGTTTCTTTTTTTCATTTGTTTATGAAATACCAAAGCAAAGATGCCTAGACAGGATTTTGGGGATTTTAAGTCATAATACCATTTGGTTAGTACTTACTCTAGCCTGAATTTCAAATATCTTCCTGTTTAATAGCCATTGAAAAGCACTACTATAGCTAATTGCCACAGCACCCTACAAGGACAGAATATAATTTTTCAGCAAATCAACTACAGTGAATATAGCCATGTAATTACTACATCATTACATAAATCTTCAGCTTTGAAGCAATGTACCCAACAAATGTTTAACAATCCCAGATGTACAAGTCAGAGCATTTAGTGCACACTGGAACTGACACAGTTACTGAACTTAATAGCTAAACCACATCTCCAAAGTCTAGCAAATAAGAAATCTGTCACTCTTACATATAAATAAAATAAACAGACTCATAAGACTGTTGAGCACATGTGGACAGTTACATGTTATTGATTTATGTAAAATCAGAAAATAACACAAAATTAAGCACCAGTTAATAATAGAATTTCTATACACTATTTCTAATTACTTCATTTGACCTCTACAGCTACAATATTCAATTAACATTATTAATTGAACTGCTTTTATTTTTCTCTTCCGATGAATTGGTAGCTCCATAAGGAAGAAAAAATATTTACCATATGATTTTCTTTTATTTTGTGTAATAATAGTATTAGTATCATAATCCCACTATTTGATATTTAGATCAAATAAAGTGACTTGTCTATCAGAACAGGTCTAGCAATTAAAATCTAGCCCTCTCTTTCTGGTAAAGCATATATTTCATCTCACTAAGTATTCTCATAGTCTTGACTCTTAAATCCTAGCCTCAGATCCCTTTAGAAGCTAAACCCACTTATTCTGTCTTCAGGGCAGTGATCCAGGGAGACTGATAATTGAGCAGGGAGGCCCTTACATGATTGGGTCATGATAATGGTCCAAAAGATTTCTCTGTGAATCAAAAAACGGATTCTTCTCTTCTATAGTTTACTTCAATGATTTTCTGGAATAGCCAAGATTCTGCTTTGATTCTTACTACATGTGAACTAAGCAAAGATCAATCTATGCTTTCTCATCCAACTTTTTCCTTTTTCTATCCTTTCCCTTCACCTACCCCACAGAAATGAAGAGGTATTAAAAATATCCGGTTTAACCAAAACCTCAATTTGGGGGCAGAAACACAGTACAGAGATTAAGGTGCTTGTTTGCACTTAGCTCACCCTGATTTCATCTCTAGTACTGAATATTAACCCCTGAGCTCAGAGTAATGAATAAGCTCTGAGTACAGTGGGGGGGGTAGCCCCCAAATAAAAAACAAACCAAACTCCAAGTTGAAGCTATGCTCTGCTATATTTCAACTCAATAAAGTTGACATTTCTATTATTCTCCTTTGACCATCAGATTTTTGAAGGTTTTGGTTTATCATTTTTTCCTAGCATGCTGAACTCTGACACAAGAAAAACATAAATTTTCTTCAAAATTCCAAAAGATCAGAGATCTCAAAATAGTTTTTGAATGACATTTACAACGTTAAGACCAAAGATTAAATTTGGTAATTTGGGGGACTAGAGAGACGCAAAAACAGAAGAGCTCTTGCTTTGCACGCAGCCAACCTGAGTGTTCCTGGAGCACAGAGCCAGGAGTTAGTCTGGAGTACTGTTGTGTGTGACACAAAATAAAAAAAAAAGAGAAAAATCTGTGGCATTTCTATATACAGACAATAAAACTAGAAGAGAGACATATTTTTTTTAAATCTCATTCCTACATATACCTTTGAAAATCAAATATCAAGAAGCCTAACTAACAAAGAAGGTGACTTTTACTAAGAAAACTATAAATCACTACTAAAATAAGGCTAAGAAAACACATGGAAATGGAATCATATTTCCTGTCCATAGACTGAAAGGATTAAGCACTATACAAATTCAATGAAATCCCTAATAAAAATCCCCTGACATTGTTTAAGAATATGAACCAAAGTCACTAAAATATATATGGGATAAAGCACTCCTTAAAGTGCCAAAAAACCCTGAGAAATAAGAGAAATGATTCTCTTTTCCTAATTAAAATTACATTGTAAAGCTATATTACTCAAGATAGTGTGGTACAGGAATCAGGACAGACTCTCAGGTCAATGCAATAGAATTGTAAATTCAGAGACATGCCTTATACATACATATGTATGGATAACTAATCTACAAAGAATATAGGTATATGAAACTAAGCCAGGAAAGCCTCTTCAAGCAGTAGCATTGCAAAAATTGTTAAATGACATGCAAAAAGATTTTCATCCCTACTTACTAAAAATTCAAAATAGATGAAATATCTCAATATATTGCCTTAATTCACAAAGTACACTAAAGAACCACATAGAAATCTATATGATATGGATTCTGGCACCATCTTCAATTACATAATGCAGAAAACAGGAGCAAAAATAAATAACAAAAGAAATGACAACTTAAATAAAAAGGCAGTCTTCTGATTAGAAGACAATAATTGGTAATAGCTAACATCTAAGATCTATAAAGCACATGCAAAACAGAAGATACAAAGGATTCCTTAAGAATGGGGAGAAGAGCCGGATATTTCAAAGAAGACATACAGATAAGTTTATGAAAAGGTGCTAATCACCATACCAACATATCACCAGAGAAATGCAAATCAAAACAATGTTGAGTATCACCTCCCGCCAGTGAGAACTACATGGATTAAAAAGAACAAAAGCAATCAGTGCTGCACAGATGTGGGGAAAGCAACCTTTAGTAATTTTTGGTGGGAATACTATCTGGTTCAAACTATATGAAAAACAATACAAAGACTTCCCAAAAAATTTAGAATTGAGCTCCCATTTGACCCCCAAATTCCACTTCTTTGCATCTGACATGAGACCACAAAACAATATTTTGAAGAATTACTTATATTTATTCATTTATTATATCACAATATATAAGACCTAGACAAAAGCCCAAGTTTTCAAGAACAAGTGAGTGGATAAAAAAGTTTTTTTTTATAAGAGTATGGTTTTTTACTTGGTGGAATACTAATAAGTTCTACAAAATCAAATTCTACAATTTGGTTCTCTTTGGAAGGAATAAGAGGGTAACATGTTCCCCACAGAGGGAGAGGGCAAATGCAGAATCTTTCAGAGATAGATCATGAAGAAGAATATTAAAGGAATCAAATGTCCATTGTGCTGCAGGTGTGGCTGTGGTGCCTGGCTGCATCGGCAGGTGGCAGACAGGAGACAGGCTTGTCTACACCCCCACAGCTCCCCCCCTGCGGGCCCTGGATGGTTGATGGTCTGACATAGAAAATGACTGGGATGAACCCAGAGCCATGACAGAGCCTGGCAAGTTACCCATGTTGTATTCGATATGCCAAAAGCAGTAACAATAATGGACCTAATTCCTAATGAGTGGAGACATTACTGGCACCCGCTCCAGCAAATCATTAACAGCCAGGAAGGCAAGTGACAAGTGACAAATGTCCATTGTTAAGTATACCTACAGAACTGAATTTGCCAGGTAGATGAAGTGGAGAAAATGCAAAGGATCTAGCTAAATAGAAGAATGCTGGTATACAACTGGCAGGCATGGTATGAAACATTGGGACACTACTATTAATAATATGTTCCCACCAGGTGCGCTCCCGTGGCGGGCAGCCCCTGAGCCACTCCGCTCCAGGAGAAAAGGCTCCAGCTTTGAGGAGGGGACCAAGTCCCACCCAGCGTCCTTGGACCTTCCACTGCACGACCCCCCACCCCGACCCCTGACTCCAGAACCACCCACCAACACCCCAAAATTCAAAACCGCACGGATGCTAGTGCGCCCATGCAAATTATTGTCTATCTACCTGAGATACCACTGAGCATTGGCCCCTACACTCTTTGCTATACGTCCCTAGCTGCAAAGTAATTTAGGCACCTACTAACTCTATTGACTAGTCACCTAGAACACACATTTTCAACCTACGATAGTCATTATGTAAAGCAGCACAGAAGTCCTTCAAGCTCTACGATTGAAGTTACTAATACAGATGAGTCCAGCAATAACGATGAGCTATATAACCTCTCTGAAAAGGTATATCGGAAACAACTGTTAAAGATGTACAAGGAAATAAAAGAAACAATGGAATACAAAGTCAATAAAATTCAGGAGGAAATGAGAGCAGAATTGAGTAAATTTCAGACCAAAGTGCAGATATTAAAATGAGGTAAGTGAACTGAAAAACACAGGAGAAGGCCTCCAAAGCAGAATAACAGCTACTGAAAAAGAACCAGTGATCTCGAAGACGAGGTTCAGAGATTCTGTAGACAACACCAGAAGATGGAAAAAAGACTCATAATCAATGAACAGACTACCAGAGAAAATCGGGATGAAGCAAAAAGGAACAACATACGCATCATTGGGGTCCCAGAAGGGCAAGAAGAAAACCCTGTGAAGAAGAAACTGTCAAAGCTATCATCACTGACAAGTTCCCCGAAATGAAGAAAGCATGCTCCCAGATACAGGAGGTCCCAAGGATACCAGCTAAAAGAAACCCCAATAGGAATACTCCAAGACACATCATTATTAAAATGACAAAAAAGGATAGACAGAGATAGAGTACTGAAAGCAGCAAGATCAAAGAAGGAAATCACATACAAAGGAGCATCCCTGAGATTTACAGCAGACTTCTCAGATGAAACACTCCAAGCCAGAAAACAATGGTGGGATATTGTGAAAAGACTCAATGAACTTCAGGCCTCACCAAGAATTCTTTACCCAGCTAGACTTACTTTCAGATGCGAAGGAAAGATACACAACTTCATGGATAAACAACAACTCAGGAAATTCATAGACTCAAAACCAACTCTAAAAGAAGGATTGAAGGGTCTATTGTAAAATAAGACAACCCAAAACCACAACAAGGTTAAACAGAAAGATGGCACAAAATCCAATGACAATAATCTCTCTCAACGTCAACGGTCTAAATGCACCAATTAAGAGACACAGGGTGGCAAAATGGATTAAAAAACTGAATCCAACATTCTGCTGCCTAAAAGAAACACATCTGAATAACCAGAGCAAACACAGACTCAAAGTCAAAGACTGGAAGACCATTCTCCACGCAAATAAGCCCTCCAAAAAGGCGGGTGTGGTCATACTCATATCTGACAATATAGACTTCAGGCTGAAAAAGGTTAAAAGGGACAATGAAGGCCATTTCTTAATAATTAAGGGATATGTATACCAGGAAGAAATCACACTACTAAACATATATGCGCCAAACGAGGGGCCAGCAAAATACTTAAAACGACTATTAATAGACCTCAAAGAAGACATTAACAGTAGCACAATAATAGTCGGAGACTTCAACACTGCCTTATTGACTATAGATAGATCAACGAGGCTGAAACTCAACAGGAAAATACTGGACCTGAAGGAAGAAATGGAAGAAAGGTGGTTGATATATACAGGGCTTTTCATCCCAAAAAAGCTGAATACACATTTTTTTCCAGTGCACATGGAACATACTCCAAGATATGAGTCATATACTGAGCCACAAAGCATACCTCAACAAAATAAAAAAGATTGAAATTGTGTCAACTATCTTTTCAGATCAGGATGCACTGAAAATAGTAGTGAACCATACACAGAAGCAGGGAGCTAAACCAAACACCTGGAAACTAAACAGTTCACTGTTGAACAACAAATGGGTCATAGAAGAAATCAAACAGGAAATCCAAAGATTACTAGAAACAAATGACAATGAAGATACCAACTATCAGAACTTGTGGGACACAGCAAAAGCTGTGTTAAGAGGAAGATTCAAAGCTCTGAAAACATTCATCAGGAAAGAAGAAAGGGCCCATATAAATAACCTGACCTCACAGCTGAAAATATTAGAAAAAGACCAACAAGGGGAGCCCAACCCAGGCAGAAGGAAGGAAATAGTGGAAACTTAGGGAGGAAATCAATGAGCTGGAAACCGAAAAAACAATCCGAAAGATTAATGAAACCAAGAGCTTTTTTTTTTTGAAAAATTAAACAAGATCGACAAGCCACTGGCAAGACTTGTAAGGACAGGGTAAGAGAGAACCCAAATAAACAGAATCAGAAATGAAAATGGTGACATCACAACAGAAAAAACAGAAATCCAAAAGATCATCAGAGGTTATTCTAAGAATCTGTATGCCACAAAACATGAGAACCTAGAAGAAATGAATAAATTCCTGAAGTCCTATAACCTCCCACGATTGAGACAAGAAGACCTCCAATACCTAAATAAGCCTATCACCATCAGGGAAATTGAAAGAGTAATTAAAAGTCTGCCCAAACACAAAAGCCCAGGTCCAGATGGGTTCACTGGCGAATTCTACCAAACCTTTAAGGAGGACCTACTGCCAGTCCTGTTCAAGCTCTTCCAGGAAATAGAAGAAACAGAAATACTCCCAAACAGCTTTTACGAGGCGCATATCACCCTGATAGCCAAAGCATGGAGAGACAATACAAAGAAGGAAAATTACAGACCAATATCCTTGATGAACACAGATGCTAAGATCTTCAACAAAATACTAGCAAACAGAATCCAAAGACTCATCAAAATGATCATATATCATGACCAAGTAGGATTCATCCCAGGAATGCAAGGATGGTTCAACATTCGCAAATCAATCAACATAATACATCATATCAATAAGAGAAAAAATAAAAAACCTTATGGTCCTATCAATAGATGCAGAAAAAGCATTTGACAAGATCCAGCACCCATTCATGATTAAAACCCTCCAGAAAATGGGAATTGAAGGAAGCTTCCTCAAGATAGTCAAAGTCATCTACCAAAAGCCCACAGCGAGTATCATTCTCAATGGGGAAAAATTGAAAGCCGTCCCCTTAAGATCAGGAACACGACAAGGTTGCCCTCTCTCACCTCTTTTATTCAATATAGTACTGGGAGTACTCGCCATAGCAATCAGAGAAGAAAAGGACGTTTAGGGCACCCAGATAGGCAAGGAAGAAATCAAGCTATTATTATTTGCAGATGACATGATATTATACCTAGAGAAACCTAAACTCTCGACCCAAAAACTCTTAGAAACAATAGATATGTATAGTAGAGTGGCAGGGTACAAAATCAATGCCCAAAAGTCTGTGGCTTTCCTATACACAAATAACAGAAGAGAAGAAAGGGATATTAAGAAATCGATTCCATTCACAATTGTGCCACAGAAAATCAAATACCTAGGAATCAGCTTAACCAAGTGTGTAAAGGACCTATACAAAGAGACCTACAAGACACTGCTTCAAGAAATAAAAGGGGGACAAGAGGAAATGGAAACACATTCCCTGCTCATGGATGGGGAGAATTAACATTGTCAAGATGGTAATACTCCCTAGAGCTTTGTACAGATTCAATGCTGTTCCTATAAGGATTCCCATGACATTCTTTAAAGAAATTGACCAAACACTCCTGAAATTTCTATGGAATAATAAACCCCACCGGACAGCTAAAGCAATCCTTGGGAAGAAGAAGATGGGAGGCATCACCTTTCCCAACCTCAAACTGTACTACAAAGCAGCAGTAATTAAAAGAGAATGGTACTGGAATAAAAACAGACCAATGGACCTATGGAATAGAGTTGAGTATCCTGACACCCAACCTCAAATACATGATTAGTTAATCTTTGATAAAGGTGCAAAGAATCCAAACTAGAGTAAGGAAAGTCTCTTCAACAAGTGGTGCTGGGAAAGCTGGACAGCTACATGTAAAAAAATGAATTTGAACCTGTGTCTAACACCTTGCACTAAAATCAGATCAAAATGGATTAAAGATCTCAATATCAGAACTGATTCCATAAAGTACGTTGAAGAAAATATAGGAAAAACCCTCCACTACATTGAAGCTAAAGACATCTTCAAAGGTTGAAACACCATTAACAAAGCAACTAGAAGAAAATATAAACATATGGGACTACATTAAACTGAAAAGCTTCTGCACCTCAAAAGAAACAGTGACCAAGATAGAAAGACAGTCCACAGAATGGGAAAGAATATTCACCCAATACCCATCTGATAAGGGGTTAATATCCAGGATATATCAGGCACTGGTACAGCTATATAAGAAAAAAAACAGCCAACCCCATTAGAAAATGGGGAGAAGAGATGAACAGAAACTTTGACAAGGAAGAAATTCGAATGGCCAAAAGGCATATGTAAAAAATGCTCATCATCACTAATCATCAGAGAGATGCAAATCAAAACAACAATGAGATATCACCTCACACCACAGAGACTGGCACATATCCAAAAGGGTAAAAGCAACAAGTGCAGGCGTGGATGCGGGGGAAAGGGGACTCTCATACATTGTTGGTGGGAATGTCGACTTGTACAACCTGTCCGGAAAACAAATATGGACATTCCTCCAAAGACTAGAAATTGAGCTCCCCTTTGACCCAGCCATACCACTCCTGGGACTATACCCTGGGAAGCCAAAAACACACAGCGGAAACACAATCCGCACTTTTATTTTCATAGCAGCACTATTCACAATAGCCAGAACCTGGAAACAACCAGTACGCCCGAGAACTGATGACTGGATAAAGAAACTGTGGTACATCTACACAATGGAATACTATGCAGCTGTCAGGAAAAATGAAGTTATGAAATTTGCCTATAAATGGATGGACATGGAAATAATCATGTTGAGTGAAATTAGTCAGAAGGAAAGAGAGAGACATAGAATGACTGCATTTATTTGCATGACATCAATATACACTTACCAAAAGTGGAAATTGCCACAAGCGCGTGGGAGTCAGAGGTTAGGTAAGATAGAGAAGGGAACATGTGTGAATAAATGTCAAAAGGTCTGATACAAACATAGAACTGAGCATTAAATACAGACAAAAAATGCAAAATGATGGCTTCTAAGTGTATGTGAGTGCAACCCACAATGTGTGGGAGAAGGAGGAGAGAGAGATGGAGAGAGAGAGGAGATAAAGAACCTGCCGTTTAGGCAGGACGTGGGAGGGAGAGGGAATTGGGGACATGGGTGTTGGGTGATGGGCACTAGTGGAGGGCGGGGTACTGGAACACTGTGTGACCGAATCCTCCAAGCGTGAACAACGTTGTAATTGTATATCTCACGGTGGTATAATAAAATGTTAAAAAATAATATTAGAAGGCATAATGCCTAAATACGGCTAATACGGAAAGAAATACAATAACCTGAATTATTAGGAAATCAATAAATGAATTAAATGCATATATATTAATTATAT
>JAJIBD010033193.1:0-21707 GCA_021461705.1 Cryptotis parvus | reverse complement strand
AGAGCAAACTAGTATGATCCTTCCTATAGTCTTCCTATAGTCTCAACGTAGCCAGGGGTTGGTAGTCTCCTGATAAATTCTTTTTTTTTTAAATTTTTTTTTTAATTTAATTTTATTATTTTCCCCCCCAAATATTATTACACCATTTTAGACATACAATTGAAAGATGCTCATGTAGAGTTTTGGATCTACAGTGTTCCAACACCCATCCCTCCACCCAAACCCATCTACCATCACCAATGTCCCCACCCTCCCTCCCCTCCCGCACCTCAACTACTTGGCAGATTCTGTATGTCATTTCTTTTCGTCTTTATATCTCCTTCCCGATAAACTTTCCTGCTCTTCATGGAATACAGTGCATTAAAAGACATTACTGTTTCACTATTATTTTAAGTGGACCGGCGGCCATGGCGGCGCTAATCTGAACTGGTTTTTGCTCTGTTGATCTGGTCGTGGGGCAGTTTCTCAAGCATCCGGAAGGCGAAGATGGTGGCTAGTGTGATGGGCGGAGTTTCATCCGGCTGCTTCGGGACCCCAGAGGCGATGGGCCAACACCCAAAACCCATCTGCCCTCCTCGGGATCCCATCATCAGCTGGGCTCGGCGCGAGCCGGCTCCAATCTCCCAGCCGCTTGTGAAGCTCTGCATACTGGTTCCCGGGCAGCTCCTGGCCGGGTCCACCAGGCTTCGACAAAATGGAGGGAGGGTGTACAGAACCCTGACTCCATCTGGCGAATTCCAGTGATTCCCGCTTCTGGGAGCCGCCTACCTGGGCCCCAGACTGGTTTTTGCTCTGTTGATCGGGTCGTGGGGGCAGTTTCTCAGCGTCCGGAAGGCAAAGATGGTGGCTGAGTGTGATGGGCGAGTTTCATCCGGCTGCTTCCGGGACCCCCCAGAGGCGATGGGCCAACACCCAAAGCCCATCTGCCCTCCTCGGGATCCCATCGTCAGCTATTAATGATACTTTTTATGACCTCTCCTTTCAACACCACACCCATCACTAAATGATAGCTTCCCTCTACCAGGGTCCCAAGGGCTCCACCCAGCCATGGCCCTCCCCCATTTAAACTCAGTGCTATAGAGAAATTTCCAGATCTGATGAACCTGGTTGTTTGTTTACTTGCTTGCTATGTCTTTTCACGTCATTATTTGAGACATGACTTTTTGAAAGATTATGTTGTGAATGGTGGCACCAACACAAATATAGATGATGATTATTAAAAGTGGTACACATAAAATTAACAAAACTGTAAATCAATGATTAAGCTGAAAAATAATATTTCTTTTCAAAAGCTGTACCTTTTACTTTTGGTTGTATATGAAGTTTTTAAAAATAAACTTATATCACTCGCTTGTCACTTGTATTACTTGTCTTCCCATTGTTCATCCATTTGCTCTAGCGGGCACCAGTAACATATCTGTACATCCTGTCACTTGCTAGTGTAGCCCAAGGGTATCTGCTTGCTCCAGGAACATGAAGAGCCTCAAACCATTCCTTCAGTCATGGAAATGAGGTCTATAATTGTTACTGGGTTTTGGGCATATCAAATAGACATGGGTAGCTTGCCAGGCTCTGCCATGAGGGTGGTATACTCTCAGTAGTAGGCTCTCATCTCGTGCATTTACTGATAAAACACAATGGGGGAGAGATTGACTTTTCTCTTGGGTGGAGCTCTGATGAGCTGTGGGAGTCTGGATGTTGAAAATGGCGGCCCTCATGTGTGGGGGGTTCCTCTGGCTTCTTGAGAGGGGGCTCTATTGGGATGGCAGTCCAGGGCTAGAACCCGCCTTCCCTCGGGTGCCTCAATGATCATCTGAGCACAGGGAGGGCCAGTAGCAGCTCTGCTCCATGTATCTGAGCGTAAAATAAACACAATCACTGTATCACTGTCTTCCTGCTCATCATCTATTTCCTCGAGCGGGCAGCAGTAACATCTCCGTAAGTCCTGTCTCATGCTAGTAGGCCCAGGTCATCTGCTTGCTCCAGGAACATAAAGAGCCTCAAACCATTCCACCAGGTCATGGGAATGAGGTCTATAATTGTTGGTATTTGGCATCAAATACGACATGGGTAGCTTGCCAACAACATAAATTTGAAAATTAACATTGAGAGATACAATATACAACTTAGTAAAGAGTGAGGAGAATTAAAAATTTCATATTAATAAGTTTACTTGACAGTATAAAAGTGTGTTTTTATCCAAAAAAAAGAATATAGGCTTGAAGTCACATTATACTGATTATGTACTACACTAATAAGTAAAATATCATAATAAAAAAAATCAACATGGACATAACCAAAATCATCTGAATAGACAAAGTGCAATTCAATATAAATGAAATATTAATTATCAAAAAGGTGCAAACTCCTTTAGGAAGCTAGGGATAGACAGTTTTTCTGTTTCTACTTTTTCTTTATTCTTTTGTTTTAGGGTCACATCCAATGGTGCCAAAGTTTTCCTCCTGTACACTCAGGGATCACTGCTGACGATGTCCAGGAAACCAAATGGGGCGTCAGAGATTGGACTGGTGAGTGCCTGCAAGGCAAAGTGTCCACCTCTGTAGTATCTCTCAGGTCCAGAATTGTCTCAGTCTGGTAGAGGGCAACCATAGGCTATAGTGAGTGAATACCACACTCAATGCAACAATGCAAAGTGTTGAGAGTCTTTTAAAGAAGTTTTTATTATGTCTTGCAAAACTGGTTTCAGGGCTGAGTTTTCTAAGCAGTTGCCTGTTCATGAAACTCTGTACTGTGCCTTAAAGGTTAAATGATAATGTAGCTGGTATTCTTGGCGACGTATTCTTTTCATTGAGTTTTTTTTCTCTACATTCCACCATTCTCTTCTGGCTCATAGAGTCTTGTTTGATAGAACTGCTGTGAATCTTCTAGATTTGCAGCTAAGTTTCCTTTAGATCTTGCCACTTTTAATGCTTCCATATTCTCTCCGGGTTTTGTCATTCCTGATTAGAATGTGTCTTGGAGTATTTTTTATTTGGATTCTATTTTCACTGCACCTTGTCTGATCTTTTGGATCTCAAAGTCTTAACTCCTCAAGCCTCAGAGAATTCTTAGGTATAATTTCACTAATTAGTATTTCATCATTAATTTTGCCTTCCCTGTTCTTCAGGCACTGCATGAGTATATTGTTCCTCTTGCCTTCATCCCATAGTTCTCTCTTTTCTTTCAAATTATTTCTATCTTCTATTGTTTTCTGAGGGGTTTCCTACCTCTCATCTTGCTTAAGTTCCTTGAACTTTCCTTGTTAGCTGCTGCAGTTCTGCTGCTCAGACAGAAAATTGCTTTTAATGTAGTCTAGCTTAGCACTTTAGCTAAGGAATTCAGCCAACCAAGGGTCTCATTCATTCTCACTAAGATATTACCAGAATAATTTTTTCTGAATTTATTAAAGACAGTAGAAGAGTGGCCCCAAGACACAGGGCCACTTTTCTTAATTGAAAACTACAACTTCTGTGCTACACAGGAGAGATATGCTTAGGTTCATAATATTCTGTTATGCATGTTGGTTTATATAAAAGTAAACAAGATGCTTTACCATCTATATTTAGTATATCTTAACAATTAGAGGCTTTTATGAATAATCTTCATTATGCATTTAAACAGTTCATAAAAGTTATGAGTCTTATGTATTCACCCCCTTTTTGCTATTGTAAACCTTTAACTACAAATACAGTGAGAACAAAGAAGCCAAAATGTGCATATTCTTCAGGGCTTCTCACCAGCCCGTTTCAATTATGCATGAATTAACAGAAATGAATTTGCAGCATTTTATTTCTTAGTGTAATGGAGCTCAAGTATTTCACAAAGTGTAACCATATAGCAAATTCTGAGCTCATTTAGAATAATTAGCATAGATGTTACTTGTGTAGTTAAAAGGAAATGTTAAAATTTTCCCATTGTAAGCACTTTTGAAGGCTCACTCTGTTCTCTAAAGTGAGCAATCTTTCCACTCAGGAAAGCTGGAAGTCCCATCTTTCCTGCATTTCATCTTCTTCCTCTTATACTTGATTAAAATACTGGTGCTTATTCAGACAAGTCTTAATTACAGGCCTGGAGCAAGAAAAGAAGCTCTGTAGATTAAGCAGGTAATTTTTTAGAATGATGCATTTACCTCAAGCTACTGCAGCGCAGTCCTTTGAATAATTAAGGCTGAACTAGGAGACCTAAAATCTGTACATTAAAATGTCTTCATTTAACATACTCACCAAAATCTGACATTCTCATATCTCTTTCTCCCACCCATTCCATAAAAAGAAAGTCATTCTCTTGGGAGAAGGAAAGAACTAACATTTATAGTGTTTCTACTATAAGTCAGACACTACTGTGGAAGGTATATCATATTCTGGGTTTTTTTTTAGCTATCCACGGTTCTGAGGTCAGAACAGCAGTAAGCAGTCCTATTCCTTTTATAAGACTTAGGACTACTAAGGAAACTCCTCAAAATCACAACAGACCAAGACAAAAGGAAGGAATTAATTCAACTCAGTCACAGTCTGAACTCTATACATCTCCCTGCACATTTTGTCCTGGATAGGAGGACTGGAAATTTAAAAAGGGACAAGTAATTTCTCAATATGCTTAATAAAAAAATTTACATGAGATTTATTTAGTTCTTGAATTATTTCCATAATTTAGGTAAATTATGCATTAGACAGAAATTGTTGGAAAGCTACTTCTGATTTCTGACCCTAGAAGTATTATAATGAGGTAACAGAGGTCTTACTTCCAGAGACCACGCCAAGGAGGCTAGCAGAGCCCCAGACGCTGCTCTCCATTACTGCGGAGCTCTAAGAGAAGGACTTGCTTTACAATTATTTTGACCTGGGGTAAAGCAAAGTTAATATTTTTAATTCACTATAAGGTGGTGCATCTTGTAAATCCATTCCTGGTAAAATACTTCATGTATTGTGTTTAGTTTATTTAATCACATGAAGTATCTTGGGAAATCAGTTTCAGTTACACTGGACAAAGAGCAATTGTACAAGGCCGTATAGAAAGTTTTACCTTTCCTACTACTCAGTCGTTCCGTAACTTGCCAGCGATTATTGAGCTGACAGAGGAATGACTTGTGGGTGTGATCTGGACAGAGTCACCACGTAACATAGAGTCCTTTCATTATGCTTCATTATACAGCTAAATCTCTACACCTTGCGTTCAGATTTCAAATTTGGTATTACTAGTAGTTTCATATTTACTTGATGAGTAGGACAGTCCTACTCCGTATTGTTAGGAATTCCACACCATATCAAATTCTAACAGTGTATCTCTCAAATAACTGCCACTGTCTTCCATTTGCTCTTGCAGTTGATTTATCTTGAACTATCCCCATGCTGCTTACATAGGTATTGTCCCAGTTACATAGTAGTTTTTGTGCTGAGTCTCTATAGAATGGAACTTTATTTCATATATTAGGTGGCTGTAAATCATAACCATACTATACCATCCACTTTTGAATGATAATCTTTAAAAATAACTCTTGGGCATTCATTTGCTTCTTATCTGACCCTTCGAGGATATCAGAACTCTCCCACCCCGGTCTCCCCACTCTAACATCCTGGGGGAGCAATGACAATTCTTTGTTGTTGACAAAACTCAGGATAAAGAAAATCCAGTACAAGTAATTACTGATATTATAATCATTTGCATCTTTAAAAATAAATCTCCGTTGTCTAAAGGCTTCCTTTGCTTACAGATGACAAATGCTTACATACTTTACACATCTACTTTATTCATTTTGTTGTTTAATTCTTTGCTCCCACATTTTGCTTTACTGCCACATTGACTAATTTATCACATATCACATGAGGAAGATGTACTCCTTATCATTCACGTTTAAATTTGGACCTGTTTAGAAGAGTCATCTCTATTGACTCATCTTAGCAACTGTCTGCTCTCTCTCAGTCACAGGCTATGGATCTATCTCTCTTATCTTTCAATCGAAAGTTTCTATGCTTCTAATTCCTCACAATTCTCATGGGTTAGGACAAGCTTTCCAGGCCGGCTCACTGGACATCTGATAAAATTTTCTTATGCGCTCTATACTTTTTCGGTGACACTGACTGTGTTGATAAATGTTGATATCATTGCCCATATATTGTTTGACTTTAGTTAACACTTATGGAAATTCTCGGTTACCAATCAGATACTTGATTCAGGTGCTCTGCACTACGGTTCCCCATGCTTGGTTAAATATGTGTTATTTTAGTTTCAGAATTTACTGCCAAATTCAATGCAATGGTTTGCAGACTGACTTCCACCACAAACTAGACATCTCTTAACCTGAGGAAAAATAGTACTTCACTGGTGATGTTGAGAGGGGCTACTTGATTTTCCACAAATCTGATCTAAAATCATCTATAATTTTACAATTTTTTAAAGAGTTTATCCAAATAAAGCTTTAATTGCAAAATGCTTATTCGATATTCAATATCTTCGCAATTTATGGGCACTGAATAATATTTAAATCAACATCTGCCGTATACAGGGAATACTTTTGTACAGGGAATATCTACAGGGTTTGTACAATGTGAAGGGAAGGCTGAATCTGCCTTATCAAGTCACACACTCATTAACATAAATTGAAATACTGGAAACAAATTCTAAGTAAGCTCAATTGTCCCAAGTTTTCCATGTGGCGAATTTTAAAAATCCATGGATCCAGGCACCACACCGCCATCAAGACTGGGAAGATCTTGTATCAATGGTGTAAGTTTTTCTTAAGCCTGAGTCTGGTGATAGTTAACATTAAAGTAATAGTAACGGTCAGCTTGGCCAATTTTGTTTTTTTTTTTTTTTACAATTAAAAGGTTCATATTTGGGTTTTTGGTCATACAGTGTTCCAGCACCCGTCCCTCCACCAGTGCCCAATCTCCCACCACCAACGTCCCGGTTCCCCCCTTCCCCAGCCCACTCCATAGGGGTTCTTTATTTCTTTCCCTTTCTCTCTCTTTCTCTTTCCTTCCCTTCAGACTATGGATTACAGAACATACATTAAAAGGTTGTCATGTGTGATCCTTTTGCCTCTATTTAATGCTTAGTTCTAGGTTGGCATTAGTACCCCTTCGACAATTATTAGCACACTGTTCCATTTTTGGTACTTAAACCTCTGGCTCCACGTTTGTGATTGAATTTCCACCTTTGGGCAAAGACCTCCTGATATATGTTTCACTTGACCTTGGATATTGGTATCATAAATATGTACATATCTATATTTAGCCATGCAGATAAATGCAGTCATTCTGTATCTGTCTCTCTCCTTCTGGCTAATTTAGCTCAACATAAATCTTCTCCATGTCCATCCATTTATGAGCAAATTTTATAACTTCATTTTTTCCTAACGGCTGCATAGTATTCCATTGTTGTAGATGTACCAAAGCTTCTTTATCCAGTCATCGAGTTTTCGGGCACTCTAGTTTGCTTCCAGATTCTGGCTATTGTGAATAATGCTCTATGAACATAAAAAGTAGGGATGATGGTTTCCGTTCTACGTATTTTTGGTTTCCCAGAGTAGATTCCACAGGGAAGTGGTATCGCTGAGTCAAATGGGAGTTCAATTTCCTAGTCTTTGGGAGGAAAGTCCATATTGTTTTCCAGAAGAGGCGCTGTACCAGCGCGGCATTCCCACTAACAATGGATGGGTGTCCCCTTTTCCCCATCCCCCGCCAGCACTTGGTATTCTTGCTCTTTTGAATATGTTCTGAGTCTCTGTGGTGTAAAAATGGTATCTCATTATTTGTTTTGATTTGCATCTCTCTGATGATTAGTGATGATGAGCATTTTTTCATATGTTTTTGCCATTGAAATTTCTTCCTTGCTGAAGTTTCTTGTTCATTTTTCTTGTCCCCATTTTTTTGATGGGGTTGTTTGTTCTTCTTGTAAAGTTCTACAGTGCCTGATATATCCTGGATATTATCCCCTTATCAGATGGGTATTGGGTGAATATTCTTTCCCATTCTGTGGACTGCTTTTGTATCTTAGTCACTGTTTCTTTTTTGAGAGTGCAGAAGCTTTTTTGGTTTCATGATTGTCCTCCCTATGTTTATCTTTTCTTCTAGTTGCTTTGTTAGTGATGTTTCACCTTTGAAGATGCCTTTAGCTTCAATGTCGTGGAGGAGGTTTTCCTATATTTTCTTCAATGTGCTTTATGGATTCAAGTCTAATATTTGAGATCTTTAATCCATTTTGATCCAATTTTTTGCATGAGTGTTAGACACAGGAGTCCAAATTCATTTTTACATGTAAGCTTCCCAGTTTTCCCAACACCACTTATTGAAAAGGCTTTCCTTGCTCAATTTTGAAGACTCATTGCACCTTGTTATCAAAGATTCAAATGATCATGTGTTTGAGTTTGGGTGTCAATATACTCAATTCATATTTTCCATAGGTCTTTGGGTCTGTTTTGTTCCAATACCATATTGTTTGAATTACTACTCGAAAGCAATTTGAAACAGAGCTATACTATCTGGTGTTTGCTGCTATGAGGATGGGCGGCAGGGGCATTCTGCTAGTGTCATAGAAATGTCAAGGTACCCTTTTCTCTCGAGGTCAGAATCAAAAAAGAATGGGAAGGCTCAACTTAAAAGCTCCACAGCTTTGAAACAAACATCGGACCACCCACCAAGATATGGAGTTCATTCCACCAATGTTAGAGGATTCTTAAATAAAAACCTTATACGAGAAAGAAGTTAGAGACTGAAAGAATTTTTTTATATTGGAAGAGTAGTTAATAGATAAAGAAACTGTAGTACATATACACAGTGGTATATACACTACACAGGTTTAAGGAAAGAGAAAATCATGCAATTTATGTAAGATCTAGGGAGGTTCATAATGGGTAAAGTCAGCTAATGGGAGGAAGGAGGAGACTCAAAATGATCTCTATCATATGTGGGGATCTAAGAGGCCTCTTAGAGAAATATCGGATGAATGGCAGAGGAACAAGAGCAGGAGACCTGGTGTGCTAAAGCTTGGCTCTGAGGCAGGGAGGTAGGGGAGAGAAAAGCGCTGGACAAAAAGGAGGAGAAAAGTACCACAGAGGCAGGATGAGATGCGGGAGGAACTAGAGACAGTGAGTGGACAGTTATGGACATGGGAAGGCATCAGAGTTAAGGAGAAATATACGCTGAAACTAAATCATAAATACTGGCAACAACGGTAATTCATGATGGTTCTACTGGAGAATAACTAAAGTAAGACACAGAAAGATAAAGCAGGAACAGAACATAAATAATAACATTTTGAAATAAAATAAGGAGGGCAGTCACAAGTCACAATCCTATATGGCAGAGGTTGGAAGGTAAAGGGTGTGGTTTGGAAGAGGTTCACAGCCAGTATGAGCTCCAGGAGTTTGATGAATGATCAAAATGAATGTCATTGCTCTTGCTCAGGACCACTGGACCGTCGTCACAAGCCTGCTGTAGTTTTGGAGGAGGATGGGTTCAGGAGCATCTGTTCAGGTTGAGTGAATTTATGATTAATAGACCTCTTTGGCAGCTAGGGATCTTAGAACCAACCACAAACAACAATTTACCTAGGGTTTCAAGTATATTTTGTGGGATGTTTTATGCACTGGTATTACCAATTTCCTTAGCTTGAGTTTTCATCAAATTGCTAATTTCTTAAGTAAACAAGAAAGGATTTGCCCTCATTTTGTTTAGGAGCAGCAGTGTGGATTTTAATGTCTCTTGGATTCACAAAACCTGGCCCAGAGGATAAAGAACTTTATTGACTGAGATTTTGCAAGGATATTCTGTTACATGTTTTCTTGATGCACTGGAACTTTAGCAAGCAGGACAGTTATATAGTAAGGCCTCAAATCTGCTGGGATATAAAATATTGTAGCTTTTTCTGATTCTTTCCTGAGTGAAATGAGCGTTGAGCCTATTCCACCCAGCCTCTGGTGAAAATAAGCAGATCATGTGTGGGAGAGAGTTAAGCTTTATGAACATTAAAGCTATAATTTCTGTAATTTCATGTTTTATGTAAATTGAGTTATAGTAACAAGTCATAAAATCAATCTTTCAGGATATAATTCAGAGTTTAAAAATAATGTTTATTGGGTATGATGTCATGCTCATTCTGTCTTAGGATGTATAGATTGTGAGAATCCTTTATACTATTAACTGTCCCCATTTTCCCGTCTGATCTTTTAGCTATGTACTCAATCTATTTCATATATCTACAAGTGTTCCTATTTCTAATATTCCTTATTAGAATTATACTATGTAGACTATAATGCTTTATTACTGCCTTCTACTCGGCATAGTGATGTGTTCAGGTTAGATTATGATTGATTCTCGTCTTCGACAGGCTGCAGAGTACTGTTCATCCAATTACCCACACAGAAGTGAGAATTTTTTCTCATTGTTCTGAACTCTCAAGTCCAAGTTCATGATAGTATTTAGTGCTCCTTAGTCTTTCTCTTCTAATTGTAGGTATCCAAGGCCTCTATCCCATGGCTTTTCTTTGAGCGTGTTTCCTAGAATTCCACTTGGCAAGGACACCCAATTTTTTAGGGGTTTTCTTTCTTTGCTTTTTGGGTCACACTTGGCGATGGTTAGGGGTTACTCCTGGCTCTTGCTCAGAATTGCACTCCTGCGATTGCTCGGGGGACCATATAAGACACCTGGGATGAATCAGTTGATGCATGCAAGACAAATGCCCTACCTTCTGTGCTATCGCTCTGGCCATGGATTAGGGTTTTATGATTGCATTTTGCCACAATAACCTTTTTATCTTCACTTTTGTGTCATTTCTTCCCAAATACATAACATTGTAAAATAACAAGTATATGTGACATATGTTTGTGTGTGTGTGGTTTTCAGTTTCAAGAGGTTTGTTACTAATTGAATTTCCTTAATAGTTTTGTTCTAGAAGTATTGACCATAGCGTAAGGGAATAATTTACAATGTGAAAATTATATCTGAATTCTAAATTTTTATACAGAATTCACCCATTATTTTTTCTTTACTGTTGATATTGCTGGGATGACTAGGGACGAGGTGTTCCACACCCAGCAGAGGAGTTAGGAACTGTTATTGTGTCGCTCACTGGTTAGTATATCAAAAGCAACCTTCATTTGACTTTTCTGTGGCACTAGGGATCCCAAATGTTGAGTGGTCACTAGGAGGCACCTTTACTCAAAATGGAGGGTTATGGATGGAGCTAAGGACAAAACTTTAAGTCCTAGGTCTATAAGGCAGATAATTTATCACTGAAAACTTAGACACACTTTTTACTTTAGAGTTATTTCTCATGTTTCTTTGAGATTGTAATTGACAGTTTATAAAATTTGGTTTATGTTATCACTGACGAAATTCCATTATTATACAAGAATTTTCTATAATTTTAAAGATCATCCTTTTTTGTTCCTGTGTCATTCTAGGCATATTTTCCAATAACACAGACTGAAAAAATATACATTTGGAAAAATATTAATTATTACAATTGTATACCTATTACTTTATATAATTGGCTTTAAAGATGAAGTTTAGGAAAATGAATTATAGAAACAAAAACATTAATAATTGTATTTACAGATATTTTGTACTAATCCTAAACATCTAAGTATTATTTGTTTCTTAGAGTGTGAATTCAAATTATTTTTTGGTGTTCTGTCATTTCCCACCAAAGAACTATTTTTAATATTTCATTTAAATTGACTAATAATTTGTCCTCCTTTTATCAAGAATATTTTATCTTTTTTACTTTGAATGATATTATTTTTGCCTTCAAAACTTGTCTGTAAGGAAGTAGACATTCCAGATTCTCAGTGTTATTGTTTCTTTTTTCATTTATTTATGAAATACTATTAAAGCAAGATATGAACAGGATTTAGGATTGCTCGTCATAGCCATTTAGTTGAAGTACTTACTCTAGCCTGAATTTCAAATATCTTCTGTTTATTGCCATTGAAAACTTTTCTATGACAATTATACAGCACCTACAAGGACAGAATATACTGGTTGCTAACAAATCAACTACAGTGAATATAGCCATGTAATTACTACATCGTTGCATGGAGTCTTCAGCTTTGAAGCAATGTACTTAACAAATGGCGACAATCCCAGATGTACAAGTCAGAGCATTTAGTGCACACTGGAACTGACACAGTTACTGAACTTAATGAGCTAAGCCACATCTGTGATCTAGCAAATAAGAAATCTGTCACTCTTACATATAAATAAAATAAACAGACTCATAAGACTGTTGACGGCTGAGCGTATGGACAAGTTACATGTTTATTGATTTATGTAAAATCAGAAAATAACACAAAATTAAGCACCAGTTAATAATAGAATTTCTATACTATTTCTAATTACTTCATTTGAGCCTCTACAGCTACAATATTCAATTAACATTGTGACGGAACTGCACTATTTTCTCATCTTCCGATGGGTGGTAGCTCCATAAGGAAAAATATTTACCATATGATTTTCTTTGTTGCTTTGTGTAATAGATAGTGGTATCTGTAATCCCACTATTTAATATTTAGATCCAAATAAGTGGAAAAACTGTCATATCAGGAACAGGTCTTCTTATTAAAATCTAGCCCTCTTTCTGGTAAAGCATATATTTCACATCTCACTAAAGTATTCATGTTTGATCTTGACTCTTAAATCCTGTATCAGATCCCTTTAGAAGCTAAACCCACACTTATTCTGTCTTCAGGGCAGTGATCCAGAGACTGATAATTGAGCAGGAGGCCATTCCATGCAGTTGGAGTCATGATGTGGTCCAAAGATTTCTCTGTGAATCAAAAAAGCGGATTCTTCTCTTCTATAGTTTACTTCAATGATTTTCTGGAATAGCAAGATTCTGCTTTGATTCTTACTACATGTGAACTAAGCAAAGATCAATCTATCTTTCTCATCAACTTTTTCCTTTTCTATCCTTTTCCCTTCACCTGCCAGAAGTGAAGAGGTATTAAAAATATATCAGTTTTAACCAAAGTACTCAATTTGGGGCAGGAAACACAGTACAGAGATTAAGGTGCTTCATTTGCCAAGCTCACCTGATTTTCATCTCTAGTACTGAATAACAACCCCTGGACTCAGAGTAATGAATAAGCTCTGAGTACAGTGGGAGGTAGCCCCCAAATAAAACAAACCAAACTCGAGATTGAAGACTGTGCTCTGCTATACTCCCAGCTCAATAAAGTTATAACATTTCTATTATTCTCCGCTGACCATGGTTTGAAAGGTTTGGACTTTATCATTTTTTCCTAGGTGGCTGAACTCTGACACAAGAAAACATAGAATTTTCTTCCAAAAGGTTCAAAAAAGATCAGAGATCTCAAAATAGTTTTGAATGACATTTAACGTTAAGACAAGATTAAATTTAGTGAGTTTGGGGGGCTAGAGACCGAACAGAAAGGCTCTCTTGCTGCGCAGCAACACAGGTATTCCTGGACATGGATAGGAGTTAGTCTGAGTACTGTTGTGTGTGCATTTTAAATAAAGAAAAAAGAGAGAAAATCTGTATTTCTATATGCCAGACAATAAAATTAGAAGGACATATTTTTTAAATCTCCATTCCTACCATATGCACCTTTGAAAATCAAGTATCAAAGCTAAGCTAACAAAAGAAGGTATTTTAGTAAAAGAAACTATAAAATCTTCACTAAATAAGGCTAGAAAGGAAACACATGGAAATGGAATCATATTTCTGTCCATAGACTAGGGACAAGCACTAATAAATTTCAATGAAATCCCTAATAAAAATCCCTGACATTGTTTAAGAATATGAACCAAGTCACTAAAATATATGTGGTTAACTTAATATCCTTAAAGTGCCAAAAATAGGAGAAATAAGAAGAAATGATTCTCTTTTCCTAATTAAAATTGTTATTGCAAAGCTATATTGCTCAAAGATAATTGTGGTACAGGAATCAGGACAGACTCTCAGGTCAATGCAATAGAATTGTAAATTCGGATATTATTATATACATGGCTGTAACATGGATAAACTAATCTAAAGAATAGGTATATGAAACTAAACCAGAAAAGCATCTTCAAACATTAGCATTTAAAAAAAATTTAATTAAATGATGTAAAGATTTTCATCCTACTTACTAAGGAAATTCAAAATAGATGAAATATCTCGAATATATTGCCTTAATTCACAAAGTACCTTTAAAGAACCACATAGAAATCTATGTATTATAGTTCTGGCACCATCTTCAATTACATAAGCTGCTACAGAAGACAGGAGCAAATGCGCCAACAAAAGAAATGACAACTTAAATAAAGGCAGTCTTCTGATTAAGAGAATAACAGTTGGTAACTAACATCATCTAAGATCATATAGCTTTACATGCAAACAGAAGATAAAGGATTCACTAAGAATGGGAGAAAGAGCGAATATTTCAAAGACATGTGAATAAGTTTATGAAAGGTGCTAATCACCATACCAACATATCACCAGAAATGGAAATCAAAACAATGTTGAGTATCACCTCCCGCCAGTGAAACTACATGGATTAAAAAGAACAAAAGCAATCAGTGCTGCACAGATCTGTGGGGAAGCAACCTTTAGTAATTTTGGTGGGAATACTATCTGGTTCAAACTATATGAACAATACTACAAAGACTTCCCAAAAAATTTAGAATTGAGCTCCCATTTGACCCCAAATTCACTTCTTTGCATCTATGAGACCAAAACAATATTTTGAAGAATTACTTATGTTTATTCATTTATTATATCTGTATTATATAAGACCTAGACAAAGGCAAGTTTTCTCAAGAACAAGTGAGATGGATAAAAAGTTTTTTATAAGAGTATGAAACCACTTAATTGGGGCTGTAAGTTCTACAAATCATTCTAATTTGGTTCTCTTTTGGAAGGAATAAGAGGGTAACATGTTACAGCAGAGGGAGAGGGCCGTCTCACGAATCTTTCAGAGATAGATCATGAAGAAGAATATTAAAAGGAGTCAAATGTCATTGTGCAGGTGTGGCTGTAAGTGCCTGGCTGCATCGGCAGGTGGCAGACAGGAGACAGGTATCTACACCCCCACAGCTCTGCCCTCACCCTGGATAGTTGATGGTCTGACATAGAAAATGACTGGGATGAACCCAGAGCCATGACAGAGCCTGGCAAGTTACCCATGTTGTGATCGATATGCCCAACAGTAACAATAATGGACCCTAATTGCTGTGAGTGGAACATTACTGACACCCGGCTCCAACAAATCGTGGCACAGCCAGGAAGGCAAGTGACAGAAGTGACAAATGTCCATTGTTAAGTATACCTACTGAACTGAATTTGCCAGGTGAGATGGAAATTGGAGAAAATGCAAGGATCTAGCTAAATAGAAGAATGCTGGTATACAACTGACAGGCATGGTGTAAAGCAGTGGGATTACTACTATTAATAATATGTTCCCACCAGGTCGTTCCGTGGCGGAGCAGCCCCTGAGCCCTCCGGCCCAGGAGAAAGGCTCAACTTTGAGGAGGACCAAGTCCCACCCGATCTGGACAGCGCCGCTCACTGCCACGACCCCCACCCGACCCCTGACTCAGAACCACCACAACACCAGATTCAAAACCATGCAGTTCTTTAAGATGCGTCCATACCGATATTGTCTATCTACTGAGATACCATGAGCATTTGGCCTACACTCTTGCTATACGTCCCCTAGCTGCAAAGTAATTTAGGCACCTACTAACTCTATTGACTAGTCACCTAGAACACACATTTCAACCTCGATAGTCATTATGTAAAGCAGCTGAGAAGTCCTTCAAGCTCTACGATTGAAGTTACTAATACAGATGAGTCCAGCAATATGATGAGCTATAACTCTCTGAAAGGTATGTCGGAAACAATTTAAAGATGTACAGGAATAAAAAGAAACAATGGAATACAAGTCAATAAAATTGGGAGGAAATGAGAGCAGAATTGAGTAAATTTCAGACCAAAGTGCAGAGAATATTAAAATGAGGTAAGTGAACTGAAAAACAGGAAGGCCTCCAAAAGCAGAATAACAGCTACTGAAAAGAACCAGTGATCTAGAAGACAGGGTTCAGAGATTCTGTAGACAACACCAGAAGATGGAAAAAAGACTCATAATCAATGAACAGACTACCAGAAGAAAATCGGGATGAAACAAAAGAAGACAACATACGCATCATTGGGGGTCCCAGAAGGGCAAGAAGAAAACCCTGTGAAGAAGAAACTGTCCAAGCTATCATCACCCAACAGAGGTTCAGATGAAGAAAGCATGCTCCCAGATACAGGAGGTCGAAGGATACCAGCATGAAGAAGCTTCAACAGAATAGCTCCAAGACCCATCATTGTGGAAATGGCTCACTGCAAAGGATAGACAGAGATAGAAGTACTGAAGCAGCAAGATCAAAGAAGGGAATCACATACAAAGAGGCATCCATGGTTTTGCATGCTGACTTCTCAAGATAAGCTCCAGACCCAGAAAACAATGGTGGGGATGTGACTTGTGAAAAGACGAATGAACTTCAGGCCTGCACCAAGAATTCTTTACCCTTCAGACTTACTTTCAGATGCGAGAGGAAAGATACACAACATTAAGGATTAGACAACAACTCAGGGGGTTCATAGACTCAAAACCAACTCTAAAGAAAGTTGAAGGGTCTGTGTAAATAAGACAACCAAAACCACAACAAGGTTAAGATGAAAAGATGGCAGAATCAATGACAATAATCTCTCTCTCAACGTCAACGGTCTAAATGCACCAATTAAGGAGACACAGGGTGGCAAAATGGATTAAAAAACTGAATCCAACATTCTGCCTAAAGAAACACATCTGAATAATTAGAAGCAAACACAGGACTCAAAATCAAAGACTGGAAGACCATTCTCACGCCAAATAAGCCCTCCAAGGCGGGTGTGGTCATACTCATATCTGATAATATAGACTTCAGGCTGAAAAGAAGGTTAATGAAGGCCATTTCTTAATAATTAAGGGATATGTATACCAGGAAGAAATCACACTACTAAACATATGCGTAAGCGAGGGGCCAGCAAAATACCAAAGCGACTGATAATAGACCTCCAAAGGAAATGGACAGCAAATAATTTAATTCGGGGGCTTCCAGCACTGCCTTATTCTGGTACGATAGATCCAACGAGGCTGAAACTCAAACAGGAAAATACTGGACCTGAAGGAAGAGATGGAAGAAAGGTGGTTGATATATACAGGGCTTTTCATCCCAAGCTGAATACACATTTTTCAGTGCACATGGAACATACTCCAAGATATAGGTCATATACTGAGCCACAAAAAGCATACCTCAACAAATAAAAAGATTGAAATTGTGTCAGCTATCTTTTCAGATCAGGATGGATGCACTGAAAATAGTAGTGAACCATACAGAAACGAGAAGACTAAACCAAACACCTGGAGGCTTAGCGTTCACTGTTGAACAACAAATGGGTCATAGAAGAAATCAAACAGAAATCCAAGATTACTGAAGCAAATGACAGTAAAAGTACCAACTATCAGAACTTGCAGGACACAGCAAAAGCTGTGTTAAAGGAGAGGGGAAGATTCAAAGCTCTGAAGCATTCATCAGAGGAAGAAGGAGGGCCCATATAAATAACCTTACTGACCTCAGCTGAAAATATTAGAAAAAAGGAAGAGCTGAGCTCACCCAGGCAGAAGGAAGAGATAGGGGTGAAACTTAGGGAGGAAATCAATGGAGCTGGAAACCGAAAAAAAAAACATAATCCGAAGATTAATGGAACTAAGAGCTTTTTTTTTTTTTTGAAAAATTAAACAAGATCGGCAGGCCACTGGTAAGACTTGTGAGACAGGGTGAGAGAACACAACAAACAGAATCAGAGAATGAAAATGGTGACATCACAACAGAAAAAACAGAAATCAAAGATCATCAGGAGTTATTCTAAGAATCTGTATGCCACAAAACATGAGAACCTAGAAGAAATGGATAAATTCGAAGTCCTATAACTTCCCATGATTGGAAAACAAGAAGACCTCAATACCTAAATAAGCCTATCACCATCAGGAAGTGGAAAGAGTAATTAAAAGTCTGCCCAAACACAAAAAGCCCAGGTCAGATGGGACTCACTAGCCGAATTCACCAAACCTTTAAGGAGGACCTACTGCCAGTCCTGTTCAAGCTCTTCCAGGAAATAGAAGAAACAGAAATACTCCCAAACAGCTTTTACGAGGCGCATATCACCCTGATAATCAAAAGCATGGAGAGACAATACAAAGAAGGAAAATTACAGACCAATATCCCTTGATGAACACAGATGCTAAGATCTTCAACAAAATACTAGCAAACAGAATCCAAAGACTCATCAAAAAGATCATATATCATGACCAAGTAGGATTCATCCCGGGAATGCAAGGATGGTTCAACATGGCAAATCAATCAACATAATACATCATATCAATAAGAGAAAAAAAAAAAACCTTATGGTCCTATCAATAGATGCAGAAAAAGCATTTGACAAGATCCAGCACCCATTCATGATTAAAACCCTCCAGAAAATGGGAATTGAAGGAAGCTTCCTCAAGATAGTCAAAGCCATCTACCAAAAGCCCACAGATATCATTCTCAATGGGGAAAAATTGAAAGCCGTCCCCTTAAGATCAGGAACACGACAAGGTTGCCCCCTCTCTCACCTCTTTTATTCAATATAGTACTGGGGAGTACTCCGCCATAGCAATCAGAGAAGAAGAAAAGGACGTTTAAGGGCACCCAGATAGGCAAGGAAGAAATCAAGCTATCATTATTTGCAGATGACATGATATTATACCTAGAGAAACCTAAACTCTCGACCCAAAAACTCTTAGAAACAATAGATATGTATAGTAGAGTGGCAGGGTACAAAATCAATACCCAAAAGTCTGTGGCTTTCCTATACACAAATAACGAAAGAGAAGAAAGGGATATTAAGAAATCGATTCCATTCACAATTGTGCCACAGAAAATCAAATACCTAGGAATCAAGCTTAACCAAGTGTGTAAAGGACCTATACAAAGAGAACTACAAGGACACTGCTTCAAGAAATAAAAAAGGGGACACGAGGAAATGGAAACACATTCCCTGCTCATGGATGGGGAGAATTAACATTGTCAAGATGGTAATACTCCCTAGAGCTTTGTACAGATTCAATGCGGTTCCTATAAGGATTCCCATGACATTCTTTAAAGAAATTGACCAAACACTCCTTGAAATTCGTATGGAATAATAAACCCCCCACGGATAGCTAAAGCAATCCTTGGGAAGAAGAAGATGGGAGGCATCACCTTTCCCAACCTCAAACTGTACTACAAAGCAGCAGTAATTAAAAACAGCATGGTACTGGAATAAAAACAGACCTGTGGACCTATGGAATAGAGTTGAGTATCCTGACACCCACCCTCAAATACATGATCAGTTAATCTTTGATAAAGGTGCAAAAGAGTCCAAACTGGAGTAAGGAAAGCCTCTTCAACAAGTGGTGCTGGGAAAACTGGACAGCTACATGTAAAAAATGAATTTGGACCTGTGTCTAACACCTTGCACAAAAATCAGATCAAAATGGATTAAAGATCTCAATATCAGACCTGATTCCATAAAAGTACGTTGAAGAAAATATAGGAAAAACCCTCCACGACATTGAAGCTAAAGACATCTTCAAAGGTGAAACACCATTAACAAAGCAACTAGAAGAAAATATAAACATATGGGACTACATGAAACTGAAGAGCTTCTGCACCTCAAAAGAAACAGTGACCAAGATAGAAAAGACAGTCCACAGAATGGGAAAGAATATTCACCCAATACCCATCTGATAAGGGGTTAATATCCAGGATATATCAGGCACTGGTACAGCTATATAAGAAAAAACCAACAGCCCCCATTAGAAAATGGGGAGAAGAGATGAACAGAAACTTTGACAAGGAAGAAATTCGAATGGCCAAAAAGGCATATGAAAAAAATGCTCATCATCACTAATCATCAGAGAGATGCAAATCAAAACAACAATGAGATATCACCTCACACCACAGAGACTGGCCCATATCCAAAAGGGTAAAAGCAACAAGTGCTGGCGTGGATGCGGGGAAAAGGGGACTCTCATACATTGTTGGTGGGAATGTCGACTTGTACAACCTTTCTGGAAAACAATATGGACATTCCTCCAAAGACTAGAAATTGAGCTCCCCTTTGACCCAGCCATACCACTCCTGGGAATATACCCTGGGAAGCCAAAAACACACAGCGGAAACACAATCCGCACTTTTATTTTTCATAGCAGCACTATTCACAATAGCCAGAACCTGGAAACAACCAGTATGCCCGAGAACTGATGACTGGATAAAAGAAACTGTGGTACATCTACACAATGGAATACTATGCAGCTGTCAGGAAAAATGAAGTTATGAAATTTGCCTATAAATGGATGGACATGGAAAGAATCATGTTGAGTGAAATTAGTCAGAAGGAAAGAGAGAGACATAGAATGACTGCATTTATTTGCATGACATCAATATACCAGTCTTACCAAAAAGTGGAAATTGCCACAAGCGCTGGGGAGTCAGAGGTTAGGTAAGATAGAGAAGGGAACATGTGTGAATAAATGTCAAAAGGTCTGATACCAACATAGAACTGAGCATTAAATACAGACAAAAAAAATGCAAATGATGGCTTCTAAGTGTATGTGCAACCCACAATGTGTGGGAGAAGGAGGAGAGAGAGAGGAGAGAGAGAGAGGAGATAAAGAACCTGCCGTTTAGGCAGGAGGTGGGGAGGGAGGGAATTGGGGACATGGGTGGTGGGTGATGGGCACTGGTGGAGGGCGGGGTACTGGAACACTGTGTGACCGAATCCTCAAGCGTGAACAACGTTGTAATTGTATATCTCACGGTGGTATAATAAAATGTTAAAAAATAATATTAGAAGGCATAATGCCTAAATAGTAATACGGAAGAAAGGAAATACAATAACCTGAATTATTAGAAATCAATAAATGAATTAAATGCATATATATTAATTATATATTGCTATATTGACAAGTAATAAGTGGTATGGTGTGAAATTTTTAAAAATGGCAAATTGTATGATGTCAATTATGAACATTTAAAGACACTTAAAATAGTTCTAGATATTGTCTATGCTGTAAAAAATAAACTCCAGATGGCCAAGTACCAAATCCAGCCAAAATGATCACTTCTGGGAGGAAGGAAAGCAAATAGAGGGATTTCAAAAAATGTGAAAGTTTATGCTTATGAAAATATTAAGATGGTGGGCAGAGAGAGCAGGGGTTTACAGTGCCTGTCTTGCATGTGACAAGTCAGTTCAGTCTCTAATACTATATAAGGTTCCCTGAGCAGGAATGATCACTGAGCACAGTGACAGGATTAACCCAGAGCATCACTAGGTGTGGTACCCCCAAATAAATTAAATAACATATCAAATATACTAGCATGTTCTCTATCATATTGAGGTACTAGTATTATTTTCCATATTATGTCTATATCTTTAACATGGTTCAAATGAAAGAAAATTTTAAATATCACAGAATTCAGTCCATATAATATTTTGCTTATAGACTAAGTGTTGGCCTCAACACTTAAGTGCCTTGTAGACATTTATTTGAAAGATACTGTTCTACAAAACAGTAGAGACCCAAACATGGAGACCCAATTACCCTCCCTTGGAAGACTCTGTTATGTAGTGGAAATCACATGGAAATCATAGAC